>OFHU01000126.1:0-83045 GCA_900245905.1 Lacerta viridis
AAAAAAAGAGAGAGATTCACAGCTCTCTGACGTACTCCCAGAACATCCTTCCGCACTTGCGGCACAAAAACTGACGCGTCACATGGTACAGTGTCTTGTACCTCCCAAAGTGACCAGCTGTCGGACAGTCATGAAACTGGCTGTAGCACCCTGGCTTCGCAGTTCTCCGTCTGGCACATACAGAGCGTCTCTGTGATTAGAGTAGACCATTTTCCTCCGAAAACAGTTCCATCGGGATTTGCTCTTCCCTTAGTGCAGCTAGTTTGTCCCTGGCGAACGAGTCTGCTGCTGTGTGGCAATTGGAATTCAGAGATGGCCCGGCTGATCCCGTGGCTAACTGCAACTGGTGGGGTTGCCAGAATGTGCCTCAATACCTGGTCTTGACTGGCATCCCCCGTATTCTGGCTTCCGGGACAATGCGTCAGCCTCTTTATTCTGTTCGCTTGGCACATATACTACCCTGAAATGGAACCTGGAAAAGAACTGAGACCACCGGATCTGTCTCTGATTGAGGGTGGCGGGCTGTCTGCCAGTATTCTAGGTTACGGTGGTCGGTACGGACCTCTATCAGGTGCTGGCCGCCCTCCAGGAAGTGCCTCCAGGCTGCGAAGGCATCTTTGATGGCTAATAGTTCTTTATCCCAGATTGTATAGTTCTTTTCTGAATCGTTCAACTTCCGGGAATGGAAGGCGCAAGGCCGCAAGAACCCTTCTTTGTCAGCTTGCAGCAACACTGCTCCAATGGCTCTATCAGAGGCATCGGTCTCTACTATGAAAGGCCGTCGGGGATCTGCATGGGCCAGGTACGCCTCGGCTGAGAACAAGGCCTTGAGGCGTACAAAGGCTTGTTGCGCCTCTTCAGTCCACTGAAACGGTTTCTTACCCCTCAAGCAATCAGTGAGGGGTGCCGTGAGCCAGGAGTACTTGGGCAGGAACTTCCTATAATAATTCGCAAACCCCAAGAACCGTTGAAGGTCCTTCTTTGTCCGCGGGGCCTGCCAAGAACGCACACTTTGTACCTTGGCAGGGTCCATTTTTATGCCCTCTGGGGTCAGACGATAACCCAAGAAGTCTACCGAGGAGACGTGAAATTGACACTTTTCTAACTTCGCATACAAGCGATGTTCCCTCAGCCTTTGCAGCACAGTCCGTACATGTTGCACATGCTGTGTCAGATTTTCTGAATAGATCAGAATGTCATCCAAATAAACCACCACAAACCGGTCTACCAGGTCTGCCAACACGTGGTTTATGAAGGCCTGGAACGTCGCAGTTCCCGATTGTATTCCGAAGGGCATCACCAAGTGCTCGAAGCTACCGTACCGAGTATTGAAAGTGGTTTTCCATTCATCCCCTTCTCGTATACGGATTAAATTGTAGGCACCTCGTAAGTCCAACTTTGTATAAAATTGTGCATCACGCAACCTCTCTAACAACTCACCAATGAGTGGCAAGGGGTAACGGACTGGAACAATGATGCGGTTCAACTTCCTGTAGTCCATGCAAGGCCTCAACTCAGAGGAGCCTTTTTTCTTCACAAATAGGACAGGCGCACCGCCCGGTGCCTTTGAGGGCCTGATGAACCCTCTGGCCAGATTTTTGTCCAAGAATTCCCGCAATGCCACCAGTTCTGTTTCGGACATTGGATAAAGCCGACTCGTGGGCAGTTGTGAGCCTGGAAGGAGGTCAATTTTGCAGTCATACGGCCGATGGGGTGGTAACTGGTCCGCCTCCTTTTCGCAAAACACGTCTTGGAAGGCGTGGTACTCCACTGGTAGCTGACTCTCCATTCCTGTGAGAGTTCCCTCTTGTGCCCCCTGTGCTGCTGTTTCCCTTTCGACATTCCGCTTTCCCAGGCAATGATGCCGACAATACGCTGAAGCAAACACAAGGGAGCGCTGCCCCCACGCAATGGACGGGTCATGTTGCGTCAGCCATGGCATTCCCAGCACCAGCGGAGCCGCAGACATCTTGGCTAGATACAGGACTATTTGCTCTCGGTGTCCCGGTAACTCCAGTATCAAGGGTGCGGTGGCATGGGTAACAGCACCGGAGAGCAGGGGACGGCCGTCGATGGTGTGCACAGTCAATGGTACCTCCAACTTTCGAGTCTCCAGCCCTAGCTGCTGGGCTACGCCCTCATCTAGAAAGTTGTTTGAGGCACCTGAGTCGACCAAGCCCAACACTCGCACCTGGTGCCCATCTGGAAATCGTAGCAGTGCATTCAAAACCAGGCTTGGAATAGCTAACGGAGGAGGCGAAGGGGTAGGCCATTGTGGTTCAGAGATCCAAGCCCTTCCCAGCCCTGTGGCCTCTACCAGAGCTGGGAGTTGGTGTTTCCCTGTGGCTGGGGATTAGTACCAGACCCTTCCCCCACACCGGCTACAGGGCGAGAGCTGGCAACGCTCTTTGCTGGACAGTTGCGAACAAAATGACCCCCCTTGCCACAGTACAAGCAAAGTCGCTCTCTGCGTCGCCGCTCCTTCTCAGCCCCTGTCAACGGCCCCCGCACTGCCCCAAGCTGCATGGGTTCTTCAGCTGGCGGGTCAGAAGGACTTGCTCTCACCGGGCGGGGAGGTGCGAAGGGAAGAGGTTCCCCCTTCCCTGGTGGCCTGTGCGCCATCCTTCTTTCTCTCCTTCTCCCCTGCAGGCGTTCATCGATTTGGGCACTGAGTTGAATGGCGGCATCCAGGGAACTAGGGGGCCCGACCCTGGCCATCTCATCCAGTATGTCATCCTGGAGCCCCGCCTTGAAGTGCGCTAACAGGGCCTCTTCATTCCACCCCAGTTCCTGAGAGAGGAGGCAAAACTCCGTAACATAGTCCATTAAAGGCCCATCACCCTGCTGGAGCTGCAAGAGCTTCCGGGTGTTGGCTGCTTTCCTCTGTCTGTCCTCAAACATATTCGTCATGTCCTCCAGGAAACGGTCATAGTCCCTCAAGTGAGGGTGATTGCCCACCAGCATAGGTGTCACCCAACGCCTGGCAGTTCCTTCCAACAAACTGATCAAGAATGCCACTTTGGCCTCAGGAGAACCAAACTCTGCTTCCCTTACTCGAATGTACAGCATGGCCTGTGCCTTAAAAGCTGGAAACTCTTGCCTGTCCCCCTTGAATTTTGCAGGTGGTAACACAGGGGGAGGCCGAGGAGGTAGAACTCCTGCTGAGCCATGCTGTGCTTGCTGGGTGTTCACAGCAATAGTCAACTGTTCCACATGTCCTTGAAGCACCAGATTAGCTCGTAACAATTGCTGTACAGTCTCCTGCAGCTGGTCTATCTGTGCTTGTGGAGAAGGAGGAGGGGTTGTGGGAGACCCCCCAGCAGCCCCCTGTTCTGTCATACTCACAGAGCAAGAGGGTTTGTAGGCGTCTGCAATCTGTCAGGGCGACAACAAGTTGGTGTGCTGCAGCGCAGCAGTCAGGACGAGATAAGCCAAGGTCAACAGTCCAGGTCAGAAGCCAGCCGAAGTCAGGTAACAGTATTGGGTCAAGAGAAGCCGAAGTCAGAAACAGTCCAAGTCAGAACAGGCCAAGTCAGTCAGATACGAACCAGGAACACAGGAACAAGACGAGTACAGCAACCACGCGCCCAACACAATTGTTGCAGACGCAATGGAATAGGGGAGTAGCTCTCTTAAGTAGTCGGCTCACTCCCACGCTTCCTATGAGCTACAGCTGTCTCTAATTGCCGCCTTCGCTTCTCAGCTCGGCGTTCTACAGCTGAGAAGGGAGGAGGAGAGGGGATCGGCTGATTCCGCTCTGGACTGGGACCTGCTCCTGCCCCCACTTCTTCCCCTAGCTCTTGTCTTTCCTCCTCCTCCCTATCAGATTCCTCCTCTTCTGAGGAATGCCGCCACCAGTCTTCCCCAGGTACGAATTCCTCAGATTCCTCTGTGGGTGCTGCCTTGTCAGGGGGGGCTTGCCACCACTCCTCCTCATCTGACTCGACCCTGACATCGGTGAAGAATGTCAAGACTAGGACCTGGGAGATCCAATCTTCACTCAGCCACAGAGCTCACTGGGTCACCTGGGGCCAGTCACTGCCTCTCAGTCTAACCTACCCCACAGAGTTGAAAGATGAGGAGAAGGATCATGAATGCCACCCTTGAGCTCCTGGGAAGAAACGTGGGATATAAATGAAATAAATACATAGAGCTCCGTTTTGTCCTTTAATGCAAAAAGTAGCCCTCCTGGTAAGCTTTCTTCGTTTGTCCAGCCTAACAAAAAGTCACTCTGCTTTGGCTGCTGCCGCCGCCACCACCGCCATTATTGTTGATTTAATTCAATTTGATTCATCTATTTGTATGCTACGCTTCAAAGAAAACTCTGTCCCAAAGGGGCTCTCAACATGCCAAATGGACAACTATGCCAATTTTAAAAAAAAAACCCCACACTAAAACAGTTACAGGTAGGTAGCCATGTTGGTCTGCCATAGTCAAAACAAAATAAAAAAATTCCTTCCAGTAGCACCTTAGAGACCAACTAAGTTTGTTCTTGGTATGAGCTTTCGTGTGCATGCACACTTCTTCAGATACACTGAAAACAGTTATGAATGATGTCAGTAAGTAAGCCCATTAATTAATCTCAAGTTTTTGCACACAAAAAGCCACCCATGCTGTTTAGATACAGATCACCCTACCAGCAGACCCTGATCTGCTCACCCCTGTCATGTTGGGGGGTGAGAAATACAGGCAGGCCTCAGTGCAAGACTATTTTTGTCCATCTGCCATTTAATCCTGCTTTTCCTTCTTCCTCTAACCCTGAGTGTGTCTATTGTCAATTGTCTTCCCGGATCCAGCAGCAGCAGCAGCTGCAAAGGTCGGCCCCGTCTGGCCTCCGATCACGCTGAGCTTACTCGATGGAGCTGTAACTCCTCTCAGCGGGATGATGCGATAGTCTGGCCGGAGCAGAGCGTGCGACTGTGTGACTACAGTCCAGTGATTTAGACGCCAGCTGGAAGGAGCTGCTGGTTTCACAGCAGCCCTGTTGGGAGGAACGTGACAAGTGTGGCTTCGGTCAGGAACACCAGGGAACAAAGCGGCTCCTTTCCTTCACTTTTGGACTCCGAGCAACAACCAGCGTGCATAGGCCCTGCCATTAGGTAGATGGGGCAATTGCCTCAGGCCTGGAGAAGCAGCACCCAGGCACTTTCCTTTGCTGCCGCTTGGGATGCGAAAAGGCAGCGAATTCCATCCTGGCTCACAATGAACGCTGTTTCCCTTCCACTGCAGCTCGTTTTTTGCCAAATCCTACATCATTTATCTCACTGTGATACTTCACGCAAGATACGTTAATAATAATAATAATAATAATAATAATAATAATAATAATAATAATAATTAATAATATTATTTATACCCCGCCCATCTGGCTGGGTCTCCCCGGCCATCTGGGTATAACTCCAACAAATAATAATAATATATAATATAATAATAATTTATTATTTCACCATAAATCTTAAAAACTTCCCTAAACTCTGGGCTGCCTCCAACAAATATAAAATTTTCTACAAAGTCACAAATTAAAAACTTCCCTAAACAGGGCTGCCTCTCAGGTATTTTCTAAATGACAGGTAGGGTTGTTTATCTCTCTCTGATGGGACCCCTTCCACAGGGCGGGCGCCACTACCGAGAAGGCCCTCTGTCTGGTTCCCTGTAGCTTTGCTTCTCGCAGTGAGGGAACCGCCAGAAGGCCCTCGGTGCTGGATCTCAGTGTCCGGGCGGGAACAACTGGGGTGGAGACATTAACTGGGGTGGAGACATTAACTTACATTACTATTCCCCTAACTTATTTTTATTCCAATGTAAAGAAAACGCCGAAACAGTGTTTTAAAATCCCATCATCAACGGCGTGTAATGCATACCAGTTCAATAAAAAGGCTAAAATGAACCAAGTCAAGAGGAATGCTCAATAAACCTGCAGTCATCTGGAAGCGACCGCAGTTAGGTAACTTATGACTAATAAGACTTGGTGTGGGTGTGTTTAAAGAATGCTATTTGCCTTGCACCATTTCAAAATGCAGTAGCCTGCTGTGTTTGGGACCCTGCTGCTCATTCTTCTGAGTGGGGAACTGGGCTTCTCCCTCAAAGACATGCCCTGATCTACCACTGGTGGGCTCCTTTTGGGGAATAAATATTTTTCAAGCCAGCTCGACCCTTCGCTTCTTTCCTTTAATACAGGGGTGGCCAACTCCCAAGAGACTGCAATCTACTCGCAGTTAAAGTGATCTATGCCGTTTTGGGGGGGTTCAGGTCAAAGTAGTTGAGCTTTTTTTTAAGGAAGGAGGAAGGCCCGTTTTGGGGGGGTTCAGGTCAATGAGGAGTTTTTTTCAGGGAGGAGGTAAAATGTTGAGCTTTTTTTTAGGCGAGCCACAGTTGTTCAGTTTCTTTGGGGGGAGCCAATGATCTACCAGTAATCTACCGCAGATGTTCAGTGATCTACTGGTAGATCACGATCTACCTGTTGGACATGCCTGCTTTAATAGAAACAAATTACAGCCTACCCCTTTTCCTATCTCAGCGAAATACCTATTTACATCCCTTATGCAGTGGTACCTCCGTTTACAAACTTAATCTGTTCCGGCAGTCCGTTCTTAAACCAAAACCGGTTCTTAAACCGAGGCACGCTTTCCGTAATGAGGCCTCCCGCCGCTGGTTCCCTTCCACCGTTCGGATTCCATTCTTAGACCAAGGTAAAGTTCTCAAACCGGGACACTATTTCCAGTTCGTAAACCAAATCGTTCCTTAAACCGGACTGTTCTTAAACCGAGGTGCCACTGTATATATAATGTGTCCCAGGAGGGGTTATTTGGCACTTTCTTCTGTCTAGCAGGATCCCCATGTAACGTGGCAGGCAGAGACTCAACAATAAAGCTTTCCTTGCCCCAGCGACGTACCAGGAGAGAAAGCTGCTCCTGTAGAACCAAGGGACAGGAGCCGTGCAAGGGGAAAAAAGGAGCCAAAGCTTGCATTTTCCAATGGAAAAACCACCTAAAACCCAAACATCAAACATTTGCAGCTTCTTTGGCACATCGCTTTCCTCCAGCCCTGGCTGGCTCCCTTCTGTCTGTCGCAAAACACTCGCTGACCGTATCCATATGGCTACCCAAATCCTTGTGTTTAAAATGCAATTCAGGAATTCTGCAAGGAATAATTATGGTTGCAGACGTCCGCTAATTCCTTTAGCTTCTGTGACTCTGCAGCAAACTCAGTTCCTGCCTGTTAGGAGGGAAACCAGGGGGGATGTGTGCCTTCTGATACCAAGCCAAAGCGACCCATCGTATGTATTTATTACATTTACACCCCATCTTTCCTCCAAGGAGCTGGGCTGGGCTAAGGAGAATGAATGAAGTTCATCAGAATTGGATTTGGATTGTGTGCGCTGCTGAATCTGCGGAGGAGACTCGGGGAAGTGAGGAGAGGCGGAAAACCTTGGAGAAAGACAGGACAGGACAGGACTTTCTGTGTCCCCTAGAATAGCCTGATCCGATTAGGATTGGCACTAAACAACCTTGCCTCCCCACTCTCTCTCCCACTGCCAGACAGACTCCTGCTCCCTTAAGCAGCCACGTGGCAGGCAGCAAACCAACAGGCGTGCCTGTTTTGCCTGGGCCGGAGGGAGGCGAGGCCTTAGGGAAGCCACACCTGTTGGATTTCTACCTGCCGCGCAGCAGCAGGAAAATACAGCAGCTCTCATTCTTTTTGAGTGGAGAGAGTTTGAACAAACGATCTCAATTCTGGCGGGGTATCCTTATCGCTTATGTCACAATGCTTTGTGTCCGGGGTTCAAAAAAACCCCACCCCAGAACCAATATAGATCATTTGCGTTTCTCTTTCTTTTCCATTTGCAAACAATGAAAACGAAAAGAAAAGCGTCGCTAGTCTCTGTATTGCGGAGGTTTCAACAAACTTAAGAAATTATTATTTGTATTACACGTTCCCTTTGCAGCAGGCGGGACGAAAGCGGCAGGAGTCTGGGCTGTACCATTTCAGCGCGGGCTTATTATTATCATCATCACAGTCTCCCTGCGTGTGTAATAAAAGCTGCCCTTTGGGAAAACATTTCTCCGCGACGTACCAGTTTACTACATGGAGGAGCGGGCCGCGTTGCTTGCTTGCTTGTTTTAAAAAGATGATTTTCCCACCCTCCCTGCAGCCCGAAGTAGTACAGCCCAGAACGCCCCCGCGTCCGCCTCGCTCCGCCTGCCTGGCGGAGTCTTGGCCGGCGCAGATCCGACACGGCCCCCGTCCTTTTCCCGCGCTGCCACGTCGAGCGGCGCCGCCTCCCTTGCATCGCCCTGGCTGGCCGGCCCTTGGTTCCTCCTCGCTCGCTTTTGCTCTTCTTCTTCGGCGGCTGCCCGTGCACGCGCCTCTCTCTTGCATTTTGCAACCTCAGTCGAGGCATGAGATAGGCGTGAGAACTGGGGGAAATGGTTTCCTCCGAGACTTGAGGCCTTCCCGCCTGCCCCTGAGCATGTGCAGAGTGCATTTACCTCATTGCACTCCACAGGGGCAGGGATTCCCATATAGATTCCAGGCATGCGCGAGTTACGTTTTTTTATTTTTTACACCTATCATCATCATCATCCAACCACGACGTCAAGGTATTCCAAAACGGGGTAGAGCTGAGACAACGTGTGAAGGAAGGGAACGCAAATACTGCTGGGAGTAAATAAAAATGTCAGTACTTTTTATTTATGTGCTCATTTAGTGATTTCATCTTTCCTGCAAGGAGCTCTCAAACCTTTCATGAATTTTATCCTTGCCCCTCTGATAAGGGGAGGTGGTTGCTGGCCCAACCTCACCCACTAAGCTTCCTGGCCGAGTGGGAATTTGAACTTGGACCTTCCAAATCCTAGTCCCAACCCTTTTTTAAAAATCCAGGGACTCTCCACTTGTTGTTGGGACTCCCCCATCAATCGCAGGCCATGTGGCTTAATAGGGAAGAACATGGGCTCTCGACCCCTGCTCTAACCACTACACCACACTGGCATTCATTTACTTTACATGAAAGGGTCAGGGACAGGCTGCAGTTCCTTCCTGGCCGGTTAATGTGTTCTGAGGCACTTGTGTGTATGATTATGGTCTTAATTCCTTTTACTTCACTCAAACCCTTTTGAATCTGGTAGTTGCGTGTTCCAATTTCAGCCGCACACGGTTTCTGTTCCATTAGCATGTTCTGGCCCAGCCACTCAGGCAAGTCACCCATTCACCCAGCAGCAACCACTACATGAGGAAGTTACGTCCATAGTGTTTTGACAGAGTGGGGGCACTCTTCACATGCCCAGGAGCACTTTGGTATTGCAATAGGAAGCTTGCTTACACCAAGTTAGGTCATTGGGTCCATCTAGCTCCCACATGAACCTTATTGTGATTTTAAACTTTTGTCAGTTTATTGCTTTATGAACTGAAGAAAAACGCTTAAATGTTTTTATCTCATCTGGTGCTAAACTGATGTTAGTGACGCTAGTACAGTACTTTTCAGAGTATTTCACGGTCATTATTTAATGGCCTTGTTACCAGAGGGTGTTTCGCTTCGCTTTTCTGTGCCCAGCACAAATCCTAATGAGTAAGGCCTATTTTGTAATCTCCCGTGAGGACATTCGGGCTGGGTGAGTATTAACCAGCATGACAGCATTCATCCTATTTTGCTTTGAACAGACAAGTTCAAAGAATACTTTCAAGTATCCAGATGGGCCCAGAAACAAGGGGCATTTATTTTGGGGAAACTGTTAAACTCAACATGCACATTCGCTGCTGTACATTTGGTTAATTTTAGCTGCCTTTGTAAGCTCAAATCAACACACTTTGCAGGCACCAGCCCCCCCCCCAAGCAAAATTCATTCTAAGATGGTCACTCATCATCATACCCACTGCTCTGCAGCTGTCAATCACCCACTCTTGCAACTCATATTCCTTCCTCCTTAAGCCCAAGGAATAAAGGTTATAGACTCTCATGCACACATACCATCTTTTTTGACACTGAATTTCTCAGACTAGTTTTTGAACTTGGTACTATTTTCAACCCTTTCAGGTACACCACTTCTAAAATCATAGAATCCTAGAGTTGGAAGAGACCACAAGGGCCATCCAGTCCAACCCCCTGCCAAGCAGGAAACACCATCAAAGCATTCCTGACAGATGGCTGTCAAGCTTCTGCTTAAAGACCTCCAAAGAAGGGAGACTTTGCTAAACGCAAGTTCGAGAGATGGCAAACTTGTGGGGGCAACCCAGTGTTGCATTCTAAACTCCCATCAACCCCTGCAAGTATGGCCCATGGTCGGGGGAAATAGGAATTAACACATATGATCATCTACAGTTGCAGCTTCCACACTCCTGCTTCATGGGATAAATGAATTGGTTTTCTCTCAGCCTCATTTCATGATAAACAAGCAAAAATAGGTTGGTTTGTTTTTAAGTTACTGTGCAAGGATGAGGGTCTGCAGAGGGACAGTGATGACACTTAACACAAAAAGGAAAACATAAGAAACCCTTTTATTTGTTCACAAGACAACTTTTCAATATGAAAAAGCAGGGATTTATTTATTTTTTCCTTTAAAAAAGAGTAAGATGAGGCAGGGAGGAAATGAGTGAGGAGCGAAAGGGAAGAGAAAAAGATGCTGAGGCAACAAGCAGGAGATTGAAAAAGCTAGGCTTCGTGGTGGCAGTGTGACTTTTCAGATTTATAACCCTGTTTAGGCAGATTCAGAACTAGATGTCCCTTTCAAATGGCTCAATGATCCCTTGGAATAATATGCCTACATTCCTACAGGTTGGATACTACAATAGAAGACTGATCTACATCAACAGCAAAAAAAAAGAGGCTTAAAAAAATATCGGACATTTGACTATTCTCATGCATAGAGCTCACTGAAAGAAAACCTAATTCAGTTCCTCTTTCTTAATGCAGTTTCTCTTCCCCCTAACCACCCAAAACATTCAAACATGGAATCTCCCAGCCCCTTTTCGGATAGACCTTTCTCCCATCTGCTCTGTGTGTGGTGGTCATTGCTGCCCTTTTAAGTGCTAACCTCCATCACTCCTAACTGATCTTTAGTCTTACCTCTTAACTTTTACAACTGAGCAAACGTTGTGTTTATTCTGACTAAGAGCGCACCCAGCACTTCGGGCCCAGGCAAATCAGCAATGTCTCAATCTCTGCCTCAAACCTTTGGTAGGGGTCCAAGCCTCAAAACGTTATTCATGACAAAAAAAAAAGAGTGCGCTTTGCTCTTTCTCCTATAGCTCCAGGGCTTTTGAGAAGCCAAGGCAAGTTCTAATAAAATAGTTTGAAGGTCAGGCTTTTTGGACGACGTCATATTTGGCAAAATCGGGGGGAAAGGGGAAGAAACTTCTTTGGCTTTCACACCAGTTTTGGCTGACTTCACAAACAGGAATGAGATCACAAATATCCAGAGGCGCAGACCCCGGAGAAATGAAGATGCAGAAGCCTGGCATGCCAAGTGTTTTTATATTGCAGGCATACCATATAGGTAAAGACATCTGACCTGGTGGTTCCTGCAAAGAGAACTTGCATTTTGTTCCCCTGGTCAACAAATGCCTTCTACATTAATATTGGCTTCTTTAAGATGTTCCAGGGGCAGATTTTTCAGAAACAAACATATAGGGAAGACCACGCAATATTTAGAGACCCCCCCCCCACTACTGGGGTAGGAATCCACTAGACTTCAAACCATTTAAACACCCATTCTGCAGGCTACCCCAAAACTCAACTTCCTATTAGCAAACGCACTTTGAAACCATTGGCCTGTGGCTCAGATTAACAGGTTATTGTTTTCTAATAAAGCCAGATTGGACAGACAGACAGACAGAAAGAAACTTGCCTTTCAGGAACGTGCTTTTTAAGTCAGCTACCTTTCTACTTTTATCTGGAATGGGTTCCAGTGTCAGAACTGATCCAACATCCTCACACCCTTTTGCAATTAAAAGGTTCTGAGCCTTGTTGCTTCTTAACAGCTCGCTTGATTTTAACTGTGGTAGATCAGGGAAAGGGAAGCATCTGCTTATCCTGGAAACCAAACATCACTAGTGACCAAATATAATCATGGATAGACAGAACCTCTTCTGTCTTTTTCAGCCGCTCTCAAGGGACTCTCTAAGCAGCCGTTTCATTGTTAAATCGGCCACAGGCTGTTCCCACCACTGAGAAGAAATGCAGAGTGCAGGCAGGGTTAAAATGGGGGAGATTGGCCCATTAAGAGATGCAGGAAGGGGTTGACAGGCTTGAGAGGAAGGAAAAAGAAACAGAACGTGGAGATGCAGGTTTTTTTTAATTTTTATTGTTGTGCGGATTTATTTACTTTTTTGTTTTGTTTTTCGAACTGCCAGCAGACTCGCTTCAAGCTTCCTCCTCGGCCTCTTCGCCGAAATCCTCCTCTTCCTCCGCCGTGGCGTCTTGGTACTGCTGGTACTCGGACACCAGGTCGTTCATGTTGCTCTCAGCCTCTGTGAACTCCATCTCATCCATGCCCTCGCCTGTGTACCAGTGGAGGAAGGCCTTGCGCCGGAACATGGCTGTGAACTGCTCGGAGATGCGCTTGAAGAGCTCCTGGATGGCCGTGCTGTTGCCGATGAAAGTGACCGCCATCTTGAGGCCTCGGGGAGGGATGTCGCAGACGGCTGTCTTGACGTTGTTGGGGATCCACTCCACGAAGTAGCTGCTGTTCTTGTTCTGCACGTTCAGCATCTGCTCGTCCACCTCCTTCATGGACATGCGGCCGCGGAAGACGGCTGCCACCGTCAGGTAGCGCCCGTGGCGGGGGTCGCAGGCCGCCATCATGTTCTTGGCGTCAAAGACCTGCTGCGTCAGCTCGGGCACCGTCAGGGCACGGTACTGCTGGCTGCCACGGCTGGTCAAGGGGGCGAAGCCGGGCATGAAGAAGTGAAGGCGGGGGAACGGGACCATGTTGACCGCCAGCTTGCGGAGGTCGGCGTTCAGTTGCCCGGGGAAGCGGAGGCAGGTGGTGACTCCGCTCATGGTGGCCGAGACGAGGTGGTTCAGGTCGCCATAGGTGGGCGTGGTGAGCTTGAGGGTGCGGAAGCAGATGTCGTAGAGCGCCTCGTTGTCGATGCAGTAGGTCTCGTCCGTGTTCTCCACCAGCTGGTGCACAGAGAGGGTGGCGTTGTATGGCTCCACCACGGTGTCGGAGACCTTGGGAGATGGCACCACGCTGAAGGTGTTCATAATGCGGTCGGGGTATTCCTCGCGGATCTTGCTGATCAGAAGCGTGCCCATCCCGGAGCCGGTGCCGCCGCCCAAGGAGTGGGTCAGCTGGAAACCCTGAAGGCAGTCGCAGCTCTCCGCTTCCTTCCTGACCACGTCCAGGACAGAATCCACCAGCTCGGCACCTTCTGTGTAGTGGCCTTTGGCCCAGTTGTTGCCGGCTCCGCTCTGGCCTGTAGGAGGCAGGAGAAGGTGGGGAGAAACCATGAAGCTTGGGCTAAGCTGGCTCATTCTCACACCACACCACCTGTGGCTGCTCTTCTGTTAGCTTCCCAGCCCACATCGTTCACATTCAATGTGTCTCCCTGAACTTAAAACTAGATACAGTCATACCTTGGTTTTCAAACAGCTTAGTTCTTGAACGTTTTGGCTCCCGAACGCTGCAAACCCAGAAGTGACTGCTCCAGTCTGCAAACTATTTTTGGTAGCCAAACGTCCAGCGGGGTTTTGATTGGCTGCAGGAGCTTCCTGCAGCCAACCAGGCCGCGCTTTGGTTTCCGAATGTTTTGGAAGTCGAACGGACTTCAGGAACGGATTCCGTTCGACTTCCAAGGTAGAACTGTAAATCCTTTAGCCCCTCAGTAGCAAGGAACAACTCTCTTGTGCAACCTGTTTTAAGAAAACCAACCCAATTCAGCTCATTTGCATCTTCTGCTTGGATAAGGCGAAAAAGTTTGCTATATGAATATGGCCCAAAATGGGGGAAAGCCGGTGATTATGGACTGTTGGAACTTTGCAAAAAGTTGGAAGGACAAACCAATCCAACCAATGCGAGGAAGTGATCCGAGATGCAGCTCAAAGGGGCTATATCCACAAGGAATGATGTGCCTCCATGGGGGGGCCTTACTCCTCTACAGCAGTGGTGGTGGTGGGGATCTTGGTGCCCACCATCTCCAACCGCTGCCCATGCTTATCGAGGCTGATGGAGAGTTGGGAGTCCAACAACTTTTGGAAGACTGCAAGTTTCCGCCAGGCCTGCCCTAGATGCGCTGCTCAGACCATTGGGAAGTCTTTTAGAGGCGAGGCTTAACGTCATTTAAAATGCTGGTTTGGGCACCGTGCTTTTGGGCAGCTCAGAGATGGCCAACTGCCTACAAAAACTGTGTACGCAGCAGCACTTCCCTTGCCAGGCTGATTACAGGGGGAGAGAACATGTGGTGAGAAATGGCTCCTTGGCATTCACTCCCTGCTACTCTCAAAGCCTGGTGTCTCTTATGCACAACTTGAAAAAGAAAGTAACAGAAGCAGAAGAGGAACTGTGGCATTTCCAGTCTCCCTGAAACTGGCCGAAAGTGCACACCCACACCTTCTCAATGTGAGCAACCTATTCTTCTCCTTTCCACGATAAAAAAGGCCAACCCAACTAGTTTGTTTGCCGTCCACACACACACACACACATACACACACACCCTTCCCTCCCAACTACAGATAGAAACAGCAAAGATTGGGACTGCATCTTACCAAACACGAAGTTGTCTGGTCTGAAGATCTGACCGAAAGGTCCAGACCTCACGGAGTCCATAGTTCCTGGTTCCAGGTCAACCAAGATGGCGCGAGGGACGTATTTGCCACCTGGGAGAAAGAAGGGCAAAGGATACTTGAGAAAGAGCCCTGCGGTTCCCCATCCGTGGCCCCTTCCATAAAAGAAACCATGTTGCTAGCTTCATATCCGTTCAAGTCAAATGCAAGCTTTTTAATGGCGTTCAGGTTTCTCAGTAGAACAGAATAGTAAGTCACCAAGGAGCTTTGAGAAGGAAAGTATCATACTTTTCGCTCCATAAGACGCACCTAGTTTTTAGAGGAGGAATGGGGGAAAGCCCTGTTTTTTTTGAGGATCAGCTGAAAGTGGTGCAGCTTTTTTTTTTTGCAAAGAGGAAAAGCCCTGTTTTTATGGGGTTCAACTCACAGTTCTGCAGCTTCTAGTCCTACAGCCATTTCTACAGTTTCCAGACAGATAATCTAATCAGCCAGTCACATGTTGCTGGGGAAACAAACAGCCTCCCTCTGCATTCAACAGTGGAGGCCTGGGCAAGGGGGCGGGCTGGAAAGGGAGCCTTATCTCTCTCCCGATCACTTGCTGAACAGCTGTTCAGCGGCTTCCTTTCAACACCCCCTTCTCTCTTTGTAAAAAAAAGAGCACGATCTGCTTTTGGCCCCTAGGCAATTTCGGCTCCAGGGACCATGCATTCGCTCCATAAGACGCACAGACATTTCCCCTTACTTTTTAGGAGGAAAAAAGTGTGTCTTATGGAGCGAAAAATACAGTACATTAGAATACAAGCACATTCCAGCTGTTTGCAAGACACTTTAGACAGGGAACAAATGTGTGCCGGGGTTGACGACATGGCTTGAAGGCTCATTTGAACCCATTTGAGCTCAAGGACGCTTCATCTATTTTACTGCCTGCACATGGGGATAGCCTCCCATATAGACCCCTAGTACCAAGGGATGAAAAACAAAGCAAAAGGAAGGGAGCAGATGAAGAGTGCAGCACCAAATACAAGAGAGGCAAGCAGCAAAATGGCACTGGAAAGTCTATGGAGCTTTTGAGTAATTTCCCCTGCTCATTCTGGTGGAAGCCTCCCTCGTGGTCCCTAAAATTCTGCTGGTTGGGTTATTCTGGTCCAGCAACACCTTTCCAAGTTTCATTTTGAGGCTTGCCTTCCCCACCGTCGGCAGTTAAGAGTTAGGAGCTTGCATTTAAATTACAGTGGTACCTCTAGTTACGAACTTAATTCGTTCCGGAGGTCCGTTCTTAACCTGAAACTGTTTTTAACCAGAGGCGTGCTTTTGCTAATGGGGCCTCTTGCTGCCGTTGCGCCGCCAGCACACAATTTCCGTTCTCATCCTGGGACAAAGTTCTCAACTTGAGTTAACTCTTCCAGGTATCTGAAGAAGTGTGCATGCACACGAAAGCTCATACCAAGAACAAACTTAGTTGGTCTCTAAGGTGCTACTGGAAGGATTTTTTTATTTTTTATTTTGTTTTGACTATGGCAGACCAACACGGCTACCTACCTGTAACTCTTCCAGGTTAGCGGAGTTTGTAACCTGAAGCGTTTGTAACCTGAGGCGTTTGTAACTCGAGGTACCACTCTATTATTTTTTAAAGCTAACACAATGAAAGATGTAATTCTCTAAAGACTGAAAAGGTGACACCAAGCAAGCTCTGGCAGTATGACCCTGAAATGCACAGATCTTCACACTTGGGAAACTTCACACTTGGGAAACTTTCCATATTCCCTTTTCCTACTTATACCTAGGACAGAAGGCGTAATAAAGAGAAGAAATGGTAAGGGAGCCAGGAAAAAAGGCTGGTTATTCAGATACCGAGTTACACACGCTATTTGCAAAAGTAACTTAGTGAACCTAAATGTTCCAGAATACCTTGGGGGTGGAGGAAGAGATGAACACTCACCTGTGGCTTCATTGTAGTAAACACTGATGCGGTCAAGCTGTAGGTCACTATCGCCATGGTAGGTTCCGGTGGGGTCGATCCCATGTTCATCACTAATCACCTCCCAAAACTGCAAGGAATAAGAAGAAAAGGAAGTTAATGGCTGTGGACACACCCCAATCATGGAAGCAGCACCACGTGACCACAAGACATCAGGAAATCAGTTCTGGCTAAGGCAACACATGCCTGAAGCCACATCAAGACTGGGTTAATGCAATGCGCTCTACCCGGGGCTGTCTTTAATGCACCTTCAGAAGCAGCAAGCGTCGAGAATGCACCAGCTAGGATGTTTAGCAGGACCATCCTGCCACTGGTCACCATTTCACTCACTGACACAATTCAAAGAGGTGATTTATCTAAATGGATTGGGCCCAGGAGACCAGTGGGATCTCCTCCTATGCTACCCAGCCCACTCTCCCAAGATCAGGAGGGAAGGGCCTTCCACTTAAGACTGGAGACACAGTTGAGGACAATTACAATCACAAGAGGCAGGGCCTTTTTGGTGCCTGCACCAATATCACGGAAGACTGCCGTGCGCAGCATGACTAGCCTTCCCTGGTTGCTTTTCACCTGTTTGTAAACATGGAGCACTGTGCAACTGATTGCTGTACGTGTGCAGCACCCACAAGAGTTTCTCCACTTTGCAAATGCGCCCACAGGCCCAAAATGGTTAGCAACTCCATCCTTCTAAAAACAACAACAAAACTTTAATGACAAAAGGTTGTAGTCCCAATTGACAGGAACATACCACTCTTCATCTAGCAGCTGTGCTCTACTGCACAGCGGCTGCTCAGTGGTGAGAGGAGTGGACTTTGCACATGCTCAAGAGCTACTCGTGACCACCTCAGGCTGTTCCAGGTCGAACCTGAACACTGAAATCTAGTTCCGTGGCCCTATGTCAGCTGAAATCAAGACCTGGAATACAGATTTGGGAAAAGCAGAAATACGAGTGGGAGAGAGAGAGGAAAAAAAATGCTAGACTACTTCCACACTACCTTAAAAGGAGCATCTCCGCTCCTCTCCCCCATCCAGTCATCTTAAAGGAGAGACTGTTCATATCTCCCCCGGAGGCAGATGGGCTGACTCAGCAGCTGCAGCAGCCAACACAAGCACTGCCTTGTTCCCCCGGAAGGCAAGCCATGGGGGCAGGGGAATGACTTTTAGCTGCAGCTCAGTAGTGCCCATTGGTTTTCCCCTGCTCAAGAAAAAGTAAACACCCTTCTCAAGAGAAACTAAGGGGGCACAAACTTCATAATCAGAGCCTCTGTCTCACACACATACCCTGAAAGCAACACTCCCAATATATCCTCCTCCCTATTTTACTCAGTTTGTTCTTTCACCCTCACTCCCATAAGCCCTTGCTCCATTGCTAGGAATCAGTGGGAAGCCATTTTGTTTTAAAGCAAAAATGGGCCCCCAGATGTCATTGGACTACAATTCCCATCAGCCCCACTCGGCTTAAGTCAATGGTTAAGGGGTGATGGGAACTGTAGTCCAACACCACGTAAGGACCCAGGGATCGAAGAACGTTGCTCCAAACCATAATTACAAACTCTTGCCTTGTGAAATCCATCAGACCGATAGTTTCACATTGAAGAGGGTGGTGTCTCTTCACAGTACTGGTCCAGCCTATTAAAGTGCATTGTTGTCTCAAGAACAAGTGGTTTCCCTGCACTTGAGCCATCACAAGGGATGGGGGGGCCTTTTCTGCAGCGGCCCTACGTCTCCCCAACACTACCAGCTGTGATCTGACAGGCCCCAATACTTCAGAAGAGCCTTTTCGTCTGCTTTTTCGTCAGCTGTGGTCCAAATGATGGTTTTCCTTGTATTTTTGACTGAATGTTTGTTGCTTATTTTCACTTGCTTTATCCATTTTGTTGTCATACTGTATTGTAACTGCACACCAACTTCAGAGCATCCACCCCACCCCGCTATAAAAGCAGTACAGTGGTACCTCTGGTTAAGAACTTAATCCATTCTGGAGGTCCGTTCTTAACCTGAAACTGTTCTTAACCTGAAGCACCACTTTAGCTAATGGGGCCTCCCGCTGCCGCTGCACCGCCAGAGCACGATTTCTGTTCTTATCCTGAAGCAAAGTTCTTAACCTGAAGCGTTATTTCTGGGTTAGCGGAGTATGTAACCTGAAGCACCACTGCATACGCAAGGCGGCTTACAAGCTGAAGAAAACAACAAAGACTGTGTGGTGTAGTGGTTAAGAGCGGTAGACTCATAATCTGGTGAACCAGGTTCGCGTCTCCGCTCCTCCACATGCAGCTGCTGGGTGACCTTGGGCTAGTCACACTTCTTTGAAGTCTCTCAGCCCCACTCACCTCACAGAGTGTTTGTTGTGAGGGAGGAGGAAGGGAAAGGTGAACGTTAGCCGTTTGAGACTCTTTCAGGTAGTGATAAAGCGGGATATCAAATCCAAACTCTTCTTCTTCTCCTCTCATCTTATGTTTTTGATGTAACCAACTTCATTCCGCCCTCCCCCCCAAATGTCACAGCTAAGGGGGCTCTTCTCGGCAGCCAGCCCTAGAACCACATTCATGGCCTGCCATGCAGTGCAAGTTACAGGTAGGTAGCTGTGTTGGTCTGCCATAGTCAAAATAAAATAAAATAAAAAATTCCTTCCAGTAGCACCTTAGAGACCAACTAAGTTTGTTCTTGGTATGAGCTTTCGTGTGCATGCACACTTCTTCAGTGCAAGTTATGCTAGTGTTGGGCGAGGGGGGGGGGAGGTTTGTTAAAAATATTATTAAATTACCTCACGTGATATCTTGCCTAGCAATTTCCAAGTGGTTTACAGGCGTTTTGAAAACCGCCAACATACCCAACACTCCCCTGCGGTTTCAAATTGCAGAGAAAGCTTGGTTGTGGGTGGACAACTCATCGTTTTAGGGAAGCTTGATCCACCCATTACTCTGTACTTTGGGGGAAACCAAACACAAAACTTTTCCTCAAAGCACAGCTCGAAAACCCCTGCCATTAGTCTCGCTCCCCTCCACCCGACTTCCTGGTCTTGAAAGAGTTTTAATCGATTGCATTTGAAGATAATAAACCTGAACACTTTGGATAGTTTCTCTCCCGCTCCTCAGAATTTGTAGCAAGGAATTGCCGTAATAAAATGAAGAGTGTTATATACCTAACAGACAAATGCATTTGGGTCCTCTAACAGGGGGGTGAGAGAGACGCAATAAAGAGCAGCAGGAGGGAAATGGATCAGTATTGTATTAATATCAGAAGAGGGAAGTGAGATTAAAGGGAACCAGGCAGAGGGCCTTCTCAGTAGTGGTGCCCACCCTGTGCAACGCCCTCTCATCAGATTCAAGGAAATAAACAAGTATCTGACTTTTAGAAGACATCTGAAGGCAGCTATGTTTAGAGATGTTTTAATGTGCTTTTAATTTCCCCAGAGTGGCTGGGGAAACCCAGCCAGATGGGTGGTGTATTAATATATAATAATAATAATAATAATAATCATAATAATAATAATAATAAATACTAATGGAAATTTCCAAAATGGCAGAAGGCCTTGATCTGGATGGGGAAGGGTCTTGATTGGGAAGGAGAAGAACAAGAGACAAGTTTTCCTTAGCCCCCTGATTTTGTGTTGCCACAGACCATGGCAAATTTCTGTAACGCACTGCTCCAAAACACCATTGTTGCGTACCTGCCCCCCTCACCCATCCCCACAGCCAAAGCTGGCAATCAGGAAATACTTTGCGGGCCTACTGAGCCACCAGCCTAGCTCCCGATTTAAATCTTTAAGATCCTCGGCATGCAGACATTAAATATAACCCCGTCAAGAGTGCAAGCCACCTGCTGCTGTTGAGGTTCTAACAAGGTGCATGTGTCTGAGACACACACTTCTGGGTGTTGCACGCCTGCCAACATGACTACACTCCAGACACCTCCATCCCCATTAACCTAAGCGGGACAGACTCCCCCCCCCACCCTTCAGATGCCTCTTCCGCCCCCTTCCCCCAGCCCCAGGGTCCTCAGGCCAGCTGCTTCGAACATGAGCAAGGTCTCTCACACATGCCAATAAGCTTTCAACTGCATGGACTGGACAGATGGCAAAGGACTGAGGTTAAGCTGCTTGTATCTGGCCTTTGTGGATCAATTCCCCAGCGGGGTGTGTGGGTGTGGATTAGAGCTCCTTCTGGAAGCCCCAAACAGGAGAGAAGAATTAGTTGAGGGGGCCCAATTAGACCCAGGGAAGGAAAACAGATATACCCTAAGGCCAGTGTGAATGAAATAAAAGATGTTTCCACTGGTGGTGGTGGGGGGGCAGGTTAAGACCAGGAGAGAGAAAAACAAAGGTATCTTGTGAATTAAGATAGGGAGCAAAGGCCAAACACTGGGACAAGCCAAGGGCTCTGGACCTCTGCCACCTAGTGCAAGCAGCAATGTAAGTTTCGGTCAGCTACTCAGACATTCAAAACTAGGCAGCTGAGATACATAAGTGGAGCCACCACTGCTGTTCATGAAAACTTACAGTGTGCTATTCGCCTGCATCTCAGCTCGCTGCTTTTTTTTTTTTAAATGGGTCTGTAAAACGCCCAGAGAACCAGGTTGTCTGGGTAGTACATAAATGCAACAGATATATATATGCACGGGGTTACTTTATCCTGCAATAAGGTTTGGAATCTGACAGGGATAGGAGGAAATTTGGCGGTGATAAAATTAATCTCCCTCACGTCCAGATAAAAGCAGCAGAAGCTATAGGGCAATGCAGGAAGGCGTTGGAAACTCAGCTGTCTACCCTGAACAAGGTTTCCTCTAATCCTGGAATAGAAGCCTGGAGGTAGAGCCCTACAGAACCACTGAGGTTTTAGTCTGTGATCATGGCAGGTGATGGCGTCGTGACCCATCTTGCCTGCACCCCTAAGATTGATCCTCACTTTATCCATCGAACAGGAGGACTTGCCCCCTTGCCTAAGCTTGCCATGTTGGAGAAGAGAGCAGAGTTCATTGAGGAGCCGGGAGACAAACTCTATGCAAATTATGTGCAAATTTGTATGTGTGTGTGTGTCACACATATACAGAGCCCACATCCCTCAGGGAGGCCCTTCACTTCTACAGAAATCAAATCCAGCGGGGAAAGGGTTACTATACAGCCCCATCTGTCCATCCCCTGTCATGAATGGGGAGGGAGGCCCCTTAAGCTGCCACAGGAATCCATCTCATGGCCTGGGGAAAACAGAACTCCATTTTCCACTTCTGAGGACACACACCCCTCCCCATCACCTCTCTTTAGGCCACAGCTGTGGGTGGTTGGACAAAACATTCCACACATTTTTCAGCGCCAGGGTAATGGTTGACTGGAGGGACACGGACTGCCCAAACCACCCTTACACACACACACGCCCCCCCAAGGGACTCTCTCGGAAGACAGCTGCTCGGAAGGAAAGGATAACTAAGAAGGCGGACACAGCAGACCTTAACTCTGCCCTGGAAAAAATTAAAACAGCGCTACCGAAGTTCAAGGGACTTTCACTCTGTGTGGAATCTAGTTACCCAACGTTGATGAAGGGAGACATATTCTCCTAGGTTCTTCCCACAGAGCACGAAGGACTTTTAAATCCTGGGGGACATTCACAAGATTGCTGCTTGTTTCTACTCAAGAGCAGTAAGGCAGCCAGGAGCTCTGCACACAAGACTTTTTTGGCCAACTAAGAGCATACAACTTCCAGGAGAGTACAACTATAGAGGGAGAGCATCCACCATGGTCAATAGCCACTGGTAGCCTTTAACCTCCACAAATTTGCCTAATCCTCTTTTGAAACCATCCAGTTGGTTTCATAGTTTAATGATGTGCTGTGTGAAGCACCTGCTGTCCCGAATCCTTCACCATCCAGCTTCCTTGCATGTCCACGGGTTCTACTACCTTCTCCCGTGTCAAAAGTTGTCTCCTTATGCACCTCAGTTGCAATCTGGTTTGCCTGTGAAGCAGATTATAAGGGGGGGGGACACCTTCTGGAGGAGCCTCTCTTGCCGCTCACACTGGGAAGAAGGGAGTCAAGAGAGAATTGCCCAACTTGACTGCATGGGAGAGAGCCCACGGGCCAAGTTAAATCCTTCAACGCTTGTTCAGTTAAAGACATCCTCAATTATCTGAAAGCCTCCCATGAAGAAAACGCGGCACGCTTTGTTTTCTGTTGCAACAGATGGCAAGAACAATGGGTGGAGGCTGCAATGAAAGATTTCAGGTAAACTCTAAAAGTAACTTCCTTAAGGTAAGAGGTGCTGAGACAGTGGAGCAGACCGCCTTAGGTGAGGTGGTGGGCTCTCCTTTGCTGGAGGAATAGGAACAAGGGATGATGCTGTCGGTGAAAGATCCTGCACCAAGTATGAGGTCGGGATAATCCCTTCTGACTCCCTGAAGTGTTATGATTCTAGGGCAAGGAATTGGCATGGCCATTTCCCCCACGCCATAGCAGTGTCTCACAACTATTTTAAGGCAATTTACTTACCACTCAAGTCATCCTGTCATTCACAATCAAAGTGGCTGAAGAAACTTTTGCTATGTTTCCCAGGCTTATGCAAGGATTCCCTCCTAACTCGCGTGGAACAAGGGATTGTAGCCATTCCAGATTAATGCAAAGTAGAATCATGGCAACTGCAGGTGTGTAAAGGCATTTTTTTTCAGCCTCTCTCTAGCTCCCTCCTCAAAAACGGGGGAGGATTAGAGTACCAAACTACCTAACTTTGAGGACAATCAAGGGACGCTGAGATAATTTATGTAAAGTGCTATGTGATCATGCAGCACTATCTCGTAAACGTGGCTGTTCTAATCTTTTAAGAGCAGCATTATATGCCCATGTTTTGAGATCACTCCCATATAGGTTAATATTTAACATTAACTGCAATTTTGTTCTAGTAGGTAGATTAAGACCTATGGTTATGTAAGCACCTGCTATGTGTATCAGCTACTGCTATTGGGCGATTAAAGTTATCATAAAGAGTCCTCATGTGATCAAGTGACAAGGCCACTGTGTAATGCTTGCAGGGATCTCACAGGGATCTACATCAAAAAGGATATTTTAAGTATTTCAGGCTCCACCGTTATGAACAAGAGCAAACTGTGGCAGGGGTTTGTTTAGGAGCAGGGCAGGCTATGTTCTCGTACTGCATACAAATAATTATCAGGAACCCATTTCCCAGAGCACCTCAGATGATGCACTGTGAAAATATCCACGGCTCTGTGTCATTCCTTCCCCAAAAAAGGCATTGGCCCTACTAAGGCGATGCTCAGAGCACTAGCAGATTTATATATCCTAAGAGGGACCTGCATTCCTCATTCCTTCTTGCTTTAATAGCTGAAACGGAACAAAATTTGTAGAAGGGAGTTTATGGTGTGTTAGGGAATGCTTGCACTACCAAAGCCATTATTGGGTTTTATATGGCTTACACCGCCATGCTTTGCTTCAAAGAATCATGGGGCATGGCTGTAGTTGGTTCAATCCCTTGGAATCTCCAAGGAGGGCTAAGAAAAGATCCCCTCTCTTAAATCCTGGAGAGCTTCTGCCCATCAATGCAGAGGATCCTGAGCTAGATGAGGCAATGCTCCCATCCAGTCGAAGGTAGCTTCCTTTGTTCCCATGGGAATTGTGTTTTATGGTGCTCAGAATCCAATTAGCATCTTCCCCAACCAGCCTCTCATGTTTCCAGTTCCTAGTATGGGTGCAGCCTTAAGTCAGATGGCTGCGGCTGATGTGACCTGCAGTCCAACAGCACAACTGGAGGACACAAAAGCAAATAAAAGCTGCCCTGAGGTTAAGGTGGAACAGTGCAGACATGACAGGCTGCGGCCTAGTCGCGTCCCCCCCAAACACCGTTCAAGGACAGGTATATCCTGTAGGGAAAAAGGAGTGAAGAACAGAAGTTAACCACGAATCAACAGACCATCTTATACTCGCCCAACTCCAAACTTAAATATTGTCTTATCGTTGACTGGAGTGGGTGGGTGTTTCAGGGAAGAGAGGGACAGTACACAGAAAATGAATTTTGTTGTGACCAAAAATGTTCTCAAAGCAGGGGAGGGGAACCCCAGGCCTGGCAGTGGGAAGGGGGGAGGCTAAAATGCATGCTAACCGTTTCTTTTCTTAACTCATTCCATCAGAAAAGTAATGCTGTTTCTACCACTGCTGCAGGAAGTTGTACTTCAATTCGAAAACATCCGCTATTTTCTTTAGAGAATTCCCTCCCCAAGATAGTGGAGACTCACAATCGCTTCACACATTTTGATTTTTAGACGTACATCTAAAACGTAGCATGGGAGAGAAATCTAACTTGGTATACAAGAATCTCTTAGCTGAATTCAGAGCCGGAGCTGAGTGGCCAACATTGGTTAAGTTAGAAAACGAGGCAACAAAACGAACTCTGTGACCCTACAGCTCCCCTCTTCGAATGCCGTATTGAAGTTACCAAGGCTGCATTTACACTTTACCTTTAAAGCGAATTCTTCCCCTCAAAGAATTCTGGGCACTGTAGTTTTTTTCAGGGTTGATTGGAATTGTCACTCTGTGTGGAGTTAACTACAGAGCCCAGAATTCTTTGAGGGCCAGAGTGTCCTTTAAAGGTAGTGCAAGTCACACCAAATTGAAACATTTAGTAAAACATTTTTTAAAAAAAAAACCACAAAAAGCTAACTTGAAACTAAGCTACTTTTTGTTTTACAATAATCTCTCAAGTTTATCTGTACTTTATGGCCAGGTTTGCTTGTTTAAATGGAGAAAGTTAAAAAAAAAAAGATCTGACAGCTTATGTCGCCTTACAATTTGTCCCACTTGAGGGCTCTGGCCTCGTTTTTGTCTTGACAGCTACGCCAAGGCATAGCCAAAGCAACTCTGGACGCCTGTGTGTGCCATTTGCTGGCCAAATACACCCAAGGCACTGCAGAGCCATGAATTTTTAAATACACCAGGGGCAGGGGCAGACTCTCTTGGTCTGGCCTCACCCCACTGCAGATCCAAGCAAGCGAAAAACTGAATTATATATATATATATATATATATATATATATATATATATATATATATATAAAAGCCAAGCTAAGCACCTACTGGAATTGGCAGCTCTAAGAGGTTCCAGAGTATGTAGCTCTGGTAGGAAGCTTTTGCTCAAAGGAAATGGGGGGGGGGCATGTTCCAAAAATCGATGCTCCTCATTTTGTAGAGAGATATGGCAACAATGCACCTAGGAGTTATTCGTTTCAGCTGTGGGAGAGAGAACACACACTCTCTTTTTTTATTCATCAGGTGCCAGCAGAGATGCGCAAACACACCCTCCTGCATACGAAAGCATGTGCCGCAATGTAGGTCACGCAGAGGTGAGCTGGGTGGGGCACCTGGGAAATTGCAGGCACCGGCTTAGGTGCATCTTCAAGCAATATCATAAAAGCGGTAGCATTTTACTCAACAGCTGAGTATTCAGGTAGTGGGACCACTATCCCCTAGTATGAAAGATTTCTATAGTATTTTATAAGCCCAGTGCAACAGGAAGAAGGCTGGTTAATCAGATTCTCTTTCTCTCTCCCCAACAAAGATCTACACCAAACTGGATGGCTCTTACCTGCAACTGCAACCTTATGCCCGCAACCTCAATCTGTGTGTGTTTTAAAATATATCATTTTTAACCAGACACAAGTCAGTTTGTAACCTTCCCAAGCTACAACTTTACTGACATCCCACCACATTCTAATAACAGCAAGCGTGGTTTGCAGGTCAGGTTTAAACCCCCCTGCCCCCTCCCTTAATGCCATCCTTTAATACATCTGGGTTTGGTGGCTCTTCCTCACCCCCCATATTAATGAGTAACCGTCACTCATTTTGCACTGATGGCAAAACCTGCCTTCTGCCCATCACAGTGTGTATAGAGATGTCTCTGTGATCTCCCCTAAGGGTCCCTGTTTAAATGGAGCATTTGACCAGTGTAAAATCCACCCACACTGATCTGGCCCCTTCCAATTCTACGATTCTATGGAAGAGAATTAAGCAGGCAAAGCTGTAAAAATATTGCCCCTCATTTAAGGTGATAAAATGTGGGAGGAAATCATTCCTTTGTGCAATGTCGATTGACATAGTAATATGCAAGCTTTGGACTGCAACACACACACACACAACTTGCTCAGGTGAAGCATCTTGTGAAAAACCAAAGCTTGCATAGTTCTTTTACAACTACCAAACTCTTTGACAAGATGTCCTTTATTTCTTTTACCCCTATTGTACTAGGGAAGCGCATCCGATACCCCGATTCCTTCATTTAAAGATGTACCTCACAATTGCTCTGCACCATTTTGATTGCAATTTACACCAGATAGAAAGTGAGCACTGGTAAATATTTACTATTTCTAGTCAAATGAATGTAGGGGTCCTGCTTTGCACAGAAGTGAGAAGTGAAAATCCAAAATCCCCCTTTATTTTATTTGCATTGTGGGGAAGGGCAAGCAGGAAGACCACAGGATGCCCTTCCATTGTTCCCAGCTCTGTTGTAGGGGACACACCTTAAGAGCTGTCACATCTTGCAGGTCCTGCCTAGCATACAAATAAGACCGCTATCCTCCAATCTGCATACCCAGTACTACAGAGTGTTTTTTGTTTTGTTTTGATAGTATGGCTTGAAGCCCAGCTCAAGTTGACCAGGCTCCTTCCCACCCACCCCCTTTTTTTTGCTTGGAAGACACTCTTACTACTCAAGCCAGCAAAAAAGAGAGAGAAAGAGAGATTTATCTTGATGCTCCGGACAGATGGGAGAAACCACAAGATTGTTACGTTTTTTAGGTCACACACACATGCTCAATCTTGGTTTCTGCAGCAAGTAGTGCTAGAGAGAATGCTACAACCCCTCCTCCCTCCCTTTGCTAGAGAGAGAGAGAGAGAGAGAGACCCACCCACCCAGACAGCAGCAGCCATTACAGGCACAAAGGACCGAGGAAAGTGGTGTCGTGGCTACGAGACAAGAGCCATCATTCCAAGGCAATTGCAATAATGGGAGGGGAGAGAAGCAGCCCGGGAGCCTCGACACTGGGGAGGAGGGAAAGAGGCTAGGGGAGGAAGAATCAATGAGCACCCAGAAATTTAAAGTGTGGGGGGGGGAGAGAGGGGAAGAGGAGAGGAAATGCGCCAGCCCTCCAGCCATGTGCTCCCGAGCCTGCCTCGCAGACAAAGAAAGTGGAAGATGGTGGGCGTGCCGTTTGGCGCCAGAAATGGCATTTGCTCAGCAGAAAACGGGAAAGAGCGCGTGGGGGGTGGGGAAGGGGAAAGGCGGAAAACCCTAGTTTCTTTTTTAGGTCAACGAGGCGTTTTATTTCAATGAAATAACAAGATACTGTACCAAGAATCCAAACCGTTCTCCGCAACATTTGACGGGCCATTGTTGCAACAAAATCACAACAGAGACCTCGCCGTTCTTTTCTCCCATTTTTTTCCCCCAAACAAAAGGATACTCTCTCTGACTGCGCCGGGTGGGGGAGGCAGAAACGTGGTGGGGCATTTACACCACAAACTCTGCAGCTTCCCCCCCCCCACTTGAATCTGGGGGTGGGAAAAGCACCCTCCCAAATCTAAGATTACAACGAAGCTGTTGCATTGACCGATGGGTCCAAGCTTTGCGGCCAGTAACCTACTTTGCTACTAAATAGCAGCTTCTTCAAAATGCACCCGGGATCGAGTTTCGGCCCCTCCGTTTTTACATCACTAGCAGTGTCGGTTTTGTTTTTTAAAGCCATTTTCTCGAGAGCGCAGCGGAGGGGCTTTTTGTTAAGCAAACAAAAAACAACCCTCAAATATATTTATTTTTAAAGCAGAATCGTGGCTCGAGCCGCCCAAAACCAGAAGAAAGCCGGGGTGTGGCGGGCGAGCGGAGAGGAAGCGGACAACCGCGTGGTTGACGCTAATCTGGTCCATTCCGTTGCAAGGAAGACAAACCGTATCCTGCGCCTTGCACTTTAAGGAGCGGGCAGAGCTGAGCCTCGTTCAATTACGCGCGGGGGGGTCTTTTAGGGGGGAGTCAAGCCCTCTTGCTAGAGTTACCCCCCCTGCTTTCTCCAGCTGTGTCATGCGCGTTTTTGTCTCCCCACGCCTACCGATCATTCGAGACCGTTGCCCCCTACGCTGCCGCTTTTTTTAACCCCCGAAAAAAAAAATCTTCCCATTCCCACCCACTGTCCCTTTAGGTTAAATGATAAATGCATGCATATTTGTGCATTTTATTCGGCCAATTGCCACCCCAGGTTGAGAACATGAAAACACGGTCGCGATGGAGCAGCCCGGGCTTTTGCTCCCCGCCTCCTCTTTCCCCTCCAAAAAAATTCAAATCGCACCTTCGTACCGCAGCCGATTTGGCGCTTAAATCTACACGCAACGTTAGACGGATAGATCAACTGGCGCGCTCGTTCGTCCAACCCCACCACGCCGAGCGAGCGGGAATGGGGCGGGAGGAGATAATACAGCTTTTCTGGTTGACTCATCCGCCGAAGAGTCTAATCCCGTTAATTTTAAATCGCAGCATTTATTACGGGAGGACGGCTCTCCCCTCTTCCTTATTTCAGAGGAAGATCATTATTATTATTTAACCCACACACCAGTAAACATTGCTAGCTTCATAAAGCAAGCCCAAAGGTAGACACAGATACCCTCCCACCCAAATCCTTTTCACCCGGACAATGGCTTCGCCTACAGGCAGCCAATGCGCTTTCTAGAGAACCAAAAGAACGCCGCACGGCGTTCGAAAAATTGGACTATATTTAGCAATGGCCACACGCTGAAAACAAAAAGAAAAAAAAGGTCAGAGACTCGTGCTACTGCCCTTATTTTAAAATTAAGTGCGGCGACGTGCAAAGCGAAAGATTATGCCACCGTGGCAAGTACCTTAACCCGTTTTACCCCGCTGCACCCCTCCCCAAAAAAGTATCTGTTGCATTCACGCGAGAAATATATATGTATTTATGGCATCCTCACCTTAGCACCGATCTGGTTACCACATTGCCCAGCTTGAATGTGGACGATTTCCCTCATTTTGCTTGGATTTTTTTTTTTAATCACTTCCCCCACACTTTTAGCTTGTACGCTTAAAAAGACCGCACTGGGCCAACGCCGCTTTTTGCTCTTTTTTAAAAAAACACAGAACGTTGGGGAGCTCAAGGTTCTCTTCTCCGAACGCAGCGGCGGAGGCTGAACGTTCTAAAGAGGTTGGCGAAGTAGGCTGGGGAAAGCCAGACAAAGCTTTTATAAAGTAGCGGGCGGCCCGCGCTCCGATTGGCCGAAACGGCCCAGGGACGCCGAGCTGATTGGATGATGGCGGCGGCAAGAGACACGTGGTGGAACGAGGGGGAAGGCCGAGCTGGGTGTGGCGGCTGATAGAGGCGAAGGGGGGATGTTGGGAGTTGCGATTTTCCTTTTGTTGTGACAAAATGGGGAGTAAGGGGGCCGCTATCGAGAGGTCTTGGGCCGGAATGATGGCGGGTGGTGCACATATAGTATATATATTGATGCGCACACCCTAGAATGCCGGAGCATGTCTGTGATGTAATACTCATTATAGACGGTGTGCAAAATTGGCCACCCAATGGAGGGCAGAATATCGTGCAGTCGCCTCCAGGAATGAAGGGGAATCATTCATTTGCAGTATACTTAAAAGCATGCAAGCCCTGCAGATGTTGCGCTCCATCAGCCGCAGCCGGCATGACCAATGGTTAGGGAAGAGGAGAGCTGTCCGGACGACCACTCAGCTCCCCATTCCCCGGTCGCACTCAGTGACAGCATTGTGAGTGATAAATTGCTCCCTGTCAGAGGCTTGAGAATCAAGTTTTCTCTATTCCTGGGTAGCTTTGTCCTGGTGTAATTATTTGCAAAATTAAAAAAATATTAATGTAGTACCAGAATGTGTGTGTGCATTCACCATGACAGTAAACGGGATAAATCCACTAATATATATATATATATATATATATATATATATATATATATAATAGATTACATCCATGCAAGGAGTTTGAAAAATATCACAAGTCAGTAGATCAGCCTAATATAATTGGATCACCCTGCAGAGAAAGCCTGGGAGAACAAAGGAGTTTTAAGCAGGCAAATGCCAGAACTGGTGGTTCATTGGGAGTGCATTCTGAAGGGCATGTAGAGGTGTACCAAGCTGTGACTGAAATGTTAAGAATTGGCATTTTTTTTAAATAAAGCAATAACATTCATTGGCAGGTTTGGGTGTTTATCATTAGCAGATTGTTCAGTCTTTGTGCAATATGTTAAATATTTTGATGGACAGATTGCAAATTTGGTGCTGTTTCATTACAATGTTACCAGTGTGTTTTGACTGAATTAATAAGATAATGTTGATAGTATATCTTATGCATTTTTTCCCTTTATGAGGCGTGGTTTGCTGTGGGAAAGTAGCATACTGTACAAATAAAACCAATGTTTTAATTTTATGTTTGAATCACTGAGTTGTTTTAACAGGGTTCTTAAATTTACATTTTAATTATGGGCGTTTATATTTTAATGTTGTGTCATTGCTTATGATACCTGTAAACCACTTAGAAGCCTATTTTGACAACATTAATTAAGAGGAATAATACAATAATAATTATGAGGACCCCTTAATAAAATATTCAAGCCCCGCCCCTGACTCCTCCCTGCCACCCCCCAGGGACCCTAAAGAACCAGCAGCTTAAGGGGGCTAGCCTCCCTCTACTAGGGTTGCCATATTTCAGAAAGTAAAAACCAGGACACACCCCGAAAGTTGTTGAGCTTTTTTAAGGAAGACCCCATAATTTGAGGACCGGCTGATGTTCATGCAAAAGTAAATGGTATTGGTATTGGTATGACTTACTTTCTAGCTTACTAGCTGTCAACTTTTCTCTTTTTTTAAGGGAAATTCCGTTATTCCAAATAGTATTCCTCGCAAGAAAAGGGAAAAGTTGACAGCTATGCTTACTTTCCATGTAAGAGTGCTGAGGACTGCTGCGTCACTTGTCCGACCTTCCAGGCTTTTGAAGGACATTCCATGAACTCTGCTCTCTGGCAAGCCACGATGAGCGGCCCGTCTTCCTCCTAACTTAGATGCTGCAAATGTGGGCGCTGGAGACTTGTCTGGGGTGCCTTGGCCACGCAGGCCCCAACTACCGGTAGGAACCCCCTGTCTCACCAGCCTTGGGCAGCACTCAGGTCGACAGATCACCCCATGATGGGATGCAATTCCATTCAAACGATACATATATATAATTTAAAAAAAATATCATTCCAGTAGCACCTTAGAGACCAACTAAGTTTGTTCTAGGTATGAGCTTTCATGAGCAACAGAGGGACCCAGGTGGCACTGAGGGACCCAGGTGGAACTGTGGGTTAAACCACAGAATCTAGGGCTTGCCAGTCAGAAGGTCGGTGGTTCGAATCCCTGCGACGGGGTGAGCTCCCGTTGTTCGGTCCCTGCTTAAGGACTTTATAAGGGCTCTAGGGTACCCCATAAGGGAAAGGGAGCAGTTTTTGTTTACAACAGAACCACCTGTAGAAGACATGAAGCTCAGTGCAGGGAAAGTGTTTCAGACCATGTGCAGAGTGCTTTTCCTTCCTGAACATCCCTCGGATTTCTCAGGTGCTGCACAAGCCTTCCATTATAAAGAAAGGCTTGTGGATGTTTTTGTGACAAGGGATGTGGGTGGCGCTGTGGGTTAAACCACAGAGCCCAGGGTTTGCTGATCAGAAGGTCGGCGGTTCGAATCCCCACAACAGGGTGAGTTCCCATTGCTCGCTCCCTGCTCCTGCCAACCTAGCAGTTCAAAAGCACGTCAAAGTGCAAGTAGATAAATAGGTACCGCTCCGGCGGAAGGTAAACAGCGTTTCCATGCGCTGCTCTGGTTCACCAGAAGCGCTTAGTCATGCTGGCCACATGACCCGGAAGCTGTCTGCAGACAAACGCCTCCCTTGCCTATAGAGCGAGATGAGCGTCGCAACCCCAGAGTCAGACACGACTGGACCTAACACGGCTACCTAACTGTAATTCAAACGATAGTTATGATTCCTGAATTTGCATCTACACAAGTAAAAAAGCATCTGCAAATATTATGTGATTGAGTGTCTTCTCTCTGATTGTGGTGTATCTTCCTGTGGCTATCCTACAGCTGCACAGAACAGCATTTATGAACACAAGTGAAAACATTGTGTATGCAATCAAACATCCAACATTGTGTATGCAATCAAATGCCAACAGTGCCCTTCAGCTCTCTATATTGGACAAACAGGCCAAACCCTACGCCAAAGGATAAATGGACATAAATCTGATATCAGGAATCACAAGACAGAGAAACCAGTAGGAGAACACTTCAATCTCCCAGGACATTCTATAAAAGATCTCAAAGTAGCTGTCTTAATACAAAGAAATTTCAGAAATAGACTGGAAAGAGAAGTGGCTGAATTGCAACTAATCACCAAACTTAAAACCATGGAGAAACCTGGTCTGAACAAAGACATTGGATTCTTATCTCATTATACATAACAAAGCTATCTTTAGCCATCTCACCCCTTGCCTTTCCCTGCAAGACTAATTGCAGCCGTTAAGAGTCGTCAACAGGTTTTCCACACCTATCAGCTGATCACCCATTCCCACCACCCTTCTGAGTAATACCCCTCCCCACTCCCTCACTATATTTAAGGATCTGGTGACTTCTGTTTCAGTGTATCTGAAGAAGTGTGCATGCACACGAAAGCTCATACCAAGAACAAAGAACACAAGTGAAAAGTGTCTCTGCTAAGCTCATCTCTGTCTTCTGCCACTACAGCCACATCAGCTTCTTTGTTTGGCCTTTTATCTTAGGTCTCTTTTATGGTTTGCTTCAAGATCAAGGCTCCTGAGCTCATTTTCAAAAGCACTTCCCTCAGTGCTAGCCTGAAATGGGGTCGAAAGACCAGCGCCATCTGCCCTGTGCTAGAGGCAGGGCTGGCCCACCCAAGAGACAAGGTGAGGCGACTGCCTCAGGCGGCAGGATCCACTGGGGCAGCAGTAATTCCTGATGCCAATCTCCCCCCGCCTTGCTTCTGTTGTAGATCATCCCTCACCCTTTCCTCCATGGCGGGGAGGGGAGTGCCATTTCGGGGTCTGCCTCAGGTGCCAAAATGTCTCTTGTGCCCACCCTGGCTAGAGTCTCACTGCACCATTCAGACACCAAGTCCTACCTTCATCTTGCTCTGGGTGGCAAAGAAGGGGCATGGGAACTGTGCTTCCACGGCCTGTCTGCCTTCCGTACTGGTTGTGGGGAAAATTAGTGGAGCAGGACCACACAGGAGAGGCATGGCCTGCGGAGAAGGGGAGAGTCTGGTGGGCCAGCTTGAGTGGGCTAGTGGGCCAGATGTGGCCTGCAGGCTGCAACTTCTCGTACCCCCTTCTTGTGGTGTTGCATGGAGAAAGTCACTTCTTCCAGGCTAACGCCAGACTCAAATTTCTTCCTGTATTATTTTCTCCCTTGTTTCTCCTTATGACCTTATCCATCCCTTCCTCTCTGCTCTACAGGTGAAACTCGAAAAATTAGAATATCGTGGAAAAGTCCATTTATGTAAGCAATTGTTTTCATTAGCTACTGGAGTTTAATATATGAGATAGACTCATGACATGCAAAGCGAGATATGTCAAGCCTTTGTTTGTTATAATTGTGATGATTATGGCATACAGCTGATGAAAACCCCAAAGTTGAAATTGTTAATTTGGGGTTCTCATCAGCTGTACGCCATAATCATCACAATTATAACATATCTCGCTTTGCATGTCATGAGTCTATCTCATATATTAGTTTCACCTTTTAAGTTACAGGTAGGTAGCCGTGTTGGTCTGCCATAGTCAAAACAAAAAAAATAAAAAATTCCTTCCAGTAGCACCTTAGAGACCAACTAAGTTGAACAAACTTAGTTGGTCTCTAAGGTGCTACTGGAAGGAATTTTTTATTTTATTTTCTTTTAAGTTGAATTACTGAAAGAAATGAACCTTTCCACAATATTCTAATTCTTCGAGTTTCACCTGTAGTTTCCCTTTGTTTCCTTCTCCAGGGGACTTTTCATCAGGCTGTTCCTCCTCCTTCCCATGTCCTTTGCAGAAGCTTTCCTTGAGACACACAACTGGCTCCATCTTCCCGGCACCTCCACTGCTATCCTCATTATTCACATGGGAGCAGGTGGCTTCCTCCAAACCCTGAATGTTGAATGGGTTCACTGAAGGTGGAACAGATGAAGCCATGGGCATAGCCAAGGGGGGCAGGGAGGGGCAGCTGCCCCCCCAATCAATGAAAATCAATAAAAATGCATAGCAAACTGAGGCTCTGTCCCCCCTAACAAAGGCCTGGCTGCACTCAAGGATGAAGCTGGTTTATGGTAAGTCAGGTGTCTGGATCATCTAGCCCAGTAATGGGGAACCTCAGGGCCAGAGGCCAAATGTTGGCCCCCTACCTCTCTCGCCCTGATCTGGCCACAGTGATCCATGCGACGGTCACCTCCAGACTTGATTATTGTAACTCGCTCTACGCGGGGCTGCCCCTGAAGCTGACCCAGAAACTCCAGCGGGTGCAGAATGCCGCGGCGAGGCTCCTCACGGGGTCTTTGCCGCGGGACCACATTCATCCAGTGCTCTACCAGCTGCACTGGCTCCCGGTGGAGTACAGGGTCAGGTTTAAGGTGCTGGTTTTGACCTTTAAAGCCCTATGCGGCTTAGGACCCTCATACCTAAGGGACCGCCTCTCCTGGTATGTCCCGGGTAGGACCTTAAGGTCCTCAAATAATAATTTTTGGAGGTCCCGAGCCACAAGGATGCTAGGTTGGCTTCAACTAGGGCCAGGGCCTTCTCAGTACTGGCCCCGACTTGGTGGAACAGTCTGCACAAGAGACCAGGGCCCTGCGGGATTTGGCATCTTTCCGCAGGGCCTGCAAGACGGAGCTGTTCCACCTAGCCTTTGGGTTGGTTTCAGTTTAACCCTGATGTTTCGTTCTTTTGGTGTGATTGGTGGGCTACTTAAAAATGAGGCTGCAGTTTAGATTTAATTTTAAATTGTATTTTAATCTGTATTTTAATGAATTGTTTTATGTTTTTGTTGTGATTTTATTGGTGTTAGCCGCCCTGAGCCCGGTTTGGCGGGGAAGGGCGGGGTATAAATAAAAATTTATTATTATTATTATTATTATTATTATTATTGTTATTAAATGTGGTCCTCCAATAATCTCTACCTGGCTTTGTACTCTAAGCACTTGACTGCCACACCCAGCTCCACATCATCTGCTTCCTGAGATGGCCACCTCACTTTGCCTAATAGCACATTGCATTAACATCCATGGCACTTGCACTTGAATAATTTAGGCACAATTCTATGTCCATCCTGTTTGACTGGGCTTTTAACAGCCATTAGGATTCATCAGCTGGGACTGCATTCTCTATCGCTGCTTCCTGTATTTAGTATTTACTCAGCTGAATCGTAACTGGATTTCCTTTGTATGCCATCTTTAGGACACTTTTACACTGCCATTAAGGAAGCAATGCTCAATAAATTAGGGTTCCCATATTTCAAACAGTGAAGATCCGTTTTTGAGCTATTTTCTATGGGAAATTTGCAAAAATGGCACTGCCAACATGGGCTGCCATACGTCCAGGTTATTTCTGGACATTTCTCTCTCTCTCTCTCTCACACACACACACACACACACACACACAATTTCCGTCTGGACACTGCTGCCAACCGCAGTATTCCGGATATGGGGAGTTCCGGATGTACGACAAGCCTAAAAAATTAAGCACCCTTAAGGCAGGAGGGAAGGTGTTCTTTAAACATCGTCAGGTCACTGGGAATGGGAGGAGTTATGAAGTTCTGTTTGCCAGGTCAAGCCTTGGCATCTCAACCCACACTCTGAAAAAAGATCAGGTAGCAGACAATGGGAGAGACATTTGTGTGGTCAAAGGGACAAATGGTCCAATTCCAAGGAAGATGGCTTTGCATCAGGGGTGGGGAAACTGTGGTCCTCCGGATGCTGCTGGACTACAATTTGCATATTCCCTGACCATTGACCATGGGAAAAGTGTGGGGAACGTTTGTGCGACACACCTACCCACTGCAGCCAACACATTTAACGTGTCCGCAACACAGAGTTTGGAAAGCTCTGCTGTAGGATCACGGATTCCCCACCTCTGCTTTGTATGCAGCCAGGTTTAGTAGCTGTTCTCAGTGGCGTAGCGAGGGCGGGGCGTAGGGGGTGGGGTGCCCCGTGTTCCAGGGGAGGGGGGTGACACTTGGGCCAGCTCCATCCTGCCCTGCCGGCAGGCCCTGAGTAAGCCGCGGAGCGATGCAGCCTCGCCCCGCAGCCTGCTTACAAACCTCCTCGGCGGCCTGCAAACAAGCCGCGGAGCGAGGCAGCTCCGCCCTGCGGCCCGTCCAGGGCCCACCCACCAGCGCCACTATGGGGCTGCCACGCATGATCAGCAGCCCCACAAACCACCGATCGCTCAGCGGCTCGTAAGGTCTCCGCGGGAGCAGAAGAGCCGGCCCGGACAGAGTGTGCATACGCGAAATCCGGCGCAGGCTCACTCCACCGCCGGGCCACCACCGCTGCTCCCGCGGCGACCTTACGAGCCGCTGAGCGATCGGCGGTTTGTGGGGCTGCTCGCGCTCAGCGACAATCCCTGCTCAGAAACAAAACTCTTACCTGCAAACCTTCTTTCTCTTCCTCTCTGCAACACTCCTTTTTTCAGACTCCTGTTTTTCTCCTGTGGTTTCAAAACTGTGCCGCCGTCCAAAGTCCACTGCTGGCACAAAAATTACCTTGGGGTTTGAGAATCGTTGAAAACTGCTAGTACCACAGTTTCAGGGTCTGGATCTTGTTCTGCTGTAAACACAGCTTGCTGGTGAACTCTGTTTATACAGGCTCCATGTACTCAACTTTCAGGTATTGCGTATGTACCGGTATATCACACCCACAATCACAATCTAGGTCAGAATGTGGGGGTCTGGTTCTTGCTGTGCAGTTAACACCACTTGAGGTAAGGAAACAGGCTCCATTTCCTCCTCCTCCAAGAATTGAGAGCATGTACAGAGCCTGAGGCTTGCCGATCAGAAGGTCGGCAGTTCGAATCCCTGCGATGGGGAGAACTCCTGCCAACCTAGCAGTTTGAAAGCATGAAGTGCAAGTAAATAAATAGGTACCGCTCTGGCAGGAAGGTAAACGGTGTTTCCATGCGCTGCTCTGGTTTCGCCAGAAGTGGCTTAGTCATGCTGTCCACATGACCCGGAAGCTGTACGCCGGCTCCCTCTGCCAGTAAAGCAAGATGAGCTCCGCAACTCCTGAGTCGTCCGTGACTGGATCTAACGGTCAGGGGTCCCTTTACCTTTACCTTACTCTATCCACAAGTAAAGGTTGTGTGACAGGCAAAGATGAAAACCCACGGAAATGCAATTCCTGATTCACTTCTGCCTGTTGTGTGGCCTTTTCAAAACACAGACTTCCACAGTTGAAACCTAACATTGCATCTCTAATATCAAAGCGTGTTCATCTATAGGCCAGATGCAGAACACCAGAATAATAAAATACATTAGACTCTAACCCTGCCTTGGTTCTTTACGTTGATTACTATGTGTTGGTGACTTGTGGAAGTTAGTCAGTAGTTTACCACACCTCAATTGCTGTGATGTACCGGCTGAGTAAGAGCCCCAGCAGAGTCTTCAGAGATTTCCTGTTCCCAGCAGAACAGCTTCTTCCAGAGTCCCCAGTTAACTGAGAAACTCCTCTCACACACAGTTCGCTATATACAGTTCTTCTTGTCTTTGAAGTAAAGATACACTTGTGCAGATCCATTAACACTTCTCACCATTCTAGCTAACGCTGCTGTGTAAAACCCACAGAGTCTCTCCCCCCCCGCCCCCGACTCTCACACAGTCAGACCCTGACAGCAAAGAGTACAGCATCAGGATTTGCCAGCACAAGACATAATGCCCCAGAGCCTTTTTTTAAAAAAATATTTTTTATTAAAGATTTTCTTGGGTTACAAAACCATATGCATTGTCTCTGTTTTTAGGCATACAATGTTAATGTCTTGCATTGAATGTAACTGGTCAGTAGAAAAGACCCCAGAGACTTACGGCTTTCTGCATCAATGTGAATGTCAATGACTCACAAGTCGCACACACAACCTTGCTGTTGTTGCTATGGTAACCCAGTGAGCCTGGCTCCCTTATTTCAGGGCCTCCAGATGTGGCAGATGTGCTCCTCAAGGAGCCCAAGCACTGTGTAATTTAACCCATTGTTCACATTACACTGACAGTCAACACTGTGTACTCCTTCTATTCTTGCCCCGCAAAAGGAGGGTTCTGGTTTCTCCAAAGCCTCCCTAATATGAATTTTAACAATTGTATAGAGCAGGGATGTGACCCTCTGAAAGTTGTTGTTGGGTTCCAACACCCAACAATCCCAGCCAGCAAAGCCAGTGGTTAGGAATGACATGAACTGTAGTCCAGCAACATCTGTAATAGGTGACCCATCCCAGGTGCAGATTGTTAAGGGAAAAATCTTGGGGTGCGGGACTTACTCTGCAACCCAGATCTTCGGGGGGCCACTCCCTGTGAGTCCCTCCGGTCGGCAAAAGAGGATTCTCCAGCCAAGTTACAGAAGCAAATTAGCGGTCGGTGGACCTGATCTTTATTTGTTGCAACAAAGGTTCAAATGCAAAAAGAGAAAAAACTAACAGTGTGGGGCAGCACGGACTTGAAACGTCCCCGGCTTTCCTATAATACATCACTCTCATCACCATCTAAAAGTCATGAAAGAGGAATGCTTGGCATGCATAAACTGTCACCTGTCAATCATTCCAGTTCCCAACACCTTTTAACTACCCTCTTTCTCCAAAGGACAATAAACATATTTACGCATCCCCCTAGTTGCAAGGCTTTCTCTTGCACTTCTCCATTGAAAGTATCAGGTTTCAACCCACCATCCTGGATGGGTTTCTGCCGGGGTATATGCTGCCCCTTGATCACCTCCTGCCTCTTATGGTGAGGCTGTTTCTAATTGGTTAAATACAATTCTTATTGCTTTTCTGCTTCTGATCTTTCCACTATATCCTCCCCTTCTCCTCCTGTTAGGGCTTCGCTTCTCCCAATTCTTTTATATATTTTCTCCACAATTTCTGTGCCTCTGATACATCTCTGCACCTTTGTTTCTTCCCCTTATATGTAAAGGAGATTCCTTCCGGGAATTCCCATCTATATGGAACAGGGTGGATTTGATTTAAATCAAACTGATTTAAATCACGATTTAAAGTAAAGTAAAAGTCAAACAGGGATCTTCTCTTATACTTATGGAATGCTCCCAGGCAGAGTAAAATCATCCACGGTTTGGGATGGACTTCCCTTTTCACATCCAAATTAATCCAAATCGATCCAAATCCAAATATTAATGCAAAGGGGTTTCTTCAGCGTTGCAGGGTTTTGTTTTTTTTTGGAGCGGCAACCACCGCTGTCGGTTGGAGCTTGAGGCCTTTCTTCACTGGGTCCCGTTAGATCCCGTAACAATCCTTTGCCCCTGCACCTTTCAGAGCAGGTGGGGATCGCAAGAGAGCTCGCTTCTCGAGCAGCAGGTCCCCGAAGATCCCAAAGTGATCCCCTTAGGGTTTTTTTTAGGGGTACGCAACAGCCTTTGCGCTTCCCCTAACCCCTCAAGAAGACCGAGCCTGTCGGAGATAACAGGATCAACATCCCCGCGGCACCCGGAAATGATAAAACATAATATTTATCCTTTATTTTTGCATGTGCAACATTCACTTCCGCATCCGGGCCGACACACAAACACCAAAAAATGGCAACCGGAAGCTGAAATATTTGTATACCATGTTACTATAACTCTATGGTTGTCGTGCCTGTGTGGCCCTCTAGCCAGACGTTTTCTCCTCTCTGTGGTCATTCTCTTCTTGCCTCTGCCATTCGGTTCCCGGGCAGGCGGGGGAACCGTTTAACCCTCTCCGTTCTCCCTCCTACCGGTGGACAGACCAATGGAGAGTAGGAGAGCTTTGAAGTGGCGGCGCGGCTGACCAATGGAAAGCAGTCGCTTCCGAGAGAGGCGGGTCGCATGCAGAGAGTGAGCGCTGGAGCCCAACTCCTGGGGCTGCAGCTTGCAGAGACTTTTTTCCCGCGTTCGGTTTCAGGGGTTGGTCGCTTGAAGCCGCTTGCAGTGTGGTTTATTGGCGGGGCTGACAGTGGGGCGGTGAGGTTATAGGATTGAAAGGTGCAAAAAAAATAAAAATAAAGTTGGTTGGGAAAATGGGTTTGCGGGTAGGGTGGAAAATCGAAGGGAGGCGGGGTCAGAAATGGGTTGGGAGGGGGGTTTCTGCAGGGTCAGGGTCAGTGCAAGTGAGATCTGGGGAAGGGGGCGTGTGTGTGTATGTTTGTGTGTCTGTGTGCGCGCCTGCCACGATGCGAGGCTATGGCTCCTTTCGTTTCTTGCAGAATGGATCTAACGCAGCGTTTGGTCTGGGATGGAGAAGAAGGGGATCCTGACGATTCCTCCGATCCGGCTGGCGACTCTGGGAAGCCCCCCAAGCCCGTGGGACGCTTGCACCTCTTGAGCAGCAAGTATGGCCCCGAGAAAGGTAAGGACGGTGCCTCCTCCGGTTGCAATTTTCCTAAGAAGCGCTCAAGCCTTTTCTGCTGCGTTTGATTGGGTATGAAGGGTTATGCATCTCTGATCTGTACGAGGAGCCATTGCTATCTTTCGATCTGTGTGAAGAGAGAAAGAGAAGGAATGCAAATTAAAACCAGCCCTTGCCTTGTTGAATCCTGGGGCACTCAGTTCCTGCCGGGAGAAAAGGGGTTTTGCTGATTACTGTTAGTGTGGGTTGCTTCGTCAATAATATAAAGTTACTCCTTGGCAGTGGGGCGTAGGAAGGAGGGCCAGTTTGAACAACAGAGGGGCTGCTTTCATAGGCTGGCATCTTTGCCAACTGCCCACCTCAACCTACCCGTGAATATTTCTGCTGCTCCTCCCAGAAGCAGTAGCCTAGGGCCAAAACACACTGCTCCACACTTATCCCTAATTTGATGTTGCCTTCCTTTGGATTCGTCATCGTAAACTACTTTCGGAGCTCACCTTGACTAAAAAGCGAGTAATAGCAGTTCACAATACATAAGGGTCAAATGCTGTAAACCTGTGTTTGATTAACCTGGGAGTAACCTGAACTTGGGAATCGTGCTTAGCACATAGCTGTCAACTTATCCCTTTTCTTGCGAGGAATCCTATTCGGAATAAGGAAAATTCCCTTAAAAAAAGGGAAAAGTTGACAGCTATGGCTTAGCATCAGTTTCTGCATGGGTTAGCCCTTTGTTGATGGCTCTTTTTGCGTTTCTTTATGGAAATTTCAACACCTTCCTTCACCTACCAGAGAGACTGTGGTTTTTAGGGATGGGCCAGAATTGCCAAATCCCATTGATCATGGTCTGATTTACCCTTGGTTATGTAAACAATTCAGGTGTGGTTATACCTGATTAATGGTTCATATAAGTAGGCTTGCCTCTGAACAGGTGGATGAACACAGGTGGAGGTTTGAAAGTCAGGGACTTGTAGGTTTGTTGGTGGAGTTTTATCCTGCCTTTTTGCTCAGAAAAGTGGTGCCTTAACCTGCTTAAGCACTTTTTTATTTTTTTGAAAATATTTCTTACTTGCTTTTACAAATTTTAAAAATGAAAATAATATCACAACACATCCACAATTAGAAGATTCCTCCAAATCTCTGGACTTCCCACCTTCCCCTCCATGGGTTTCTGTTGCTAAACCTTTTCTACTGCATCTTTTTTCCAATAATGCATGTTTTTAATAACTCCTTTATGTCCATAGTTCTCATTACATTACAAGTGTTATAGCAATCCTGCTAATGTTTTCAACTGCTTACAGTGGTCTCCAAGATAAATTATATTCCCCCCCCCTCTTCTTAAAGTTTTGGTCTTTCTGGTTCCTGAGCTTTCCAGTCAGTTTTGCCATTTCGGCATATTCCAACATAACCTGCTTAAGCATATAATCAAAATAGCGAGGTAAATACACAGAACAGCAGCTATAAGCAATTGAAACAAACCAAGAGGGAGCTAAAAATTAAGAACTAACGCCAATTGAATAAAAATAACTGCCTAAATAACAGAGTTTGGTGGAAAACAAGAATGGAGTGGGCAGAGTGGATCTCCTGGATTGTGGAGAGCTGTGGTTCCTTCCATGCAGTGTCTAGCGCTGATCATATTGAAGGACGGACTTGGAAGTTGGTTGAGGGCTGACTTCAAGCATAACTATATAACTACTTTCCTGGTTCACTAAGACGAGTGTGCAACTTACTGGAAGTACTTATGGAGAATATATGCTACTCATAAAAGGCAAGGCTTTCCTTGTACAGAAGAGAAGAAGGGAGGGTGTGTTAATATTTCAGAGAATTTGTTTCCTTCTCGGGATTCCTACTACCTAAGGGCTGCTTCCTGGTTTTCATGAAGAGCTTCATTGTGGAGGTGTGAATAGGTCACCCGAAATTACACACCCCTTGAAATCTGGTTGGCATCGGTGCTGATACCATTTTGGTGTCGGGTGACGAAAACGTAGCTTCTGGAAATTATGCCCAGCTGAGCCAGTGTGGTATAGTGGTTAAGAGTGGTAGACTCGTAATCTGGTGAACTGGGTTCGCGTCCCCGCTCCTCCACATGCAGCTGCTGGGTGACCTTGGGCTAGTCACACTTCTTTGAAGTCTCTCAGCCCCACTCACCTCACAGAGTGTTTGTTGTGGGGGAAACAAAATAGAAAATTCTTTCCAGTAGCACCTTAGAGACCAACTGAGTTTGTTCTTGGTATGAGCTTTCGTGTGCATGCACACTTCTTCAGATACACTGAAACAGAAGTCACCAGATCCTTAAATATAGTGAGGGAGTGGGGAGGGGTATTACTCAGAAGGGTGGTGGGAATGGGTGATCAGCTGATAGGTGTGGAAAACTCTTAACGGCTGCAATTAGTCTTGCAGGGAAAGGCAAGGGGTGAGATGGCTAAAGATAGCTTTGTTATGTATAATGAGATAAGAATCCAATGTCTTTGTTCAGACCAGGTTTCTCCATGGTTTTAAGTTTGGTGATTAGTTGCAATTCAGCCACTTCTCTTTCCAGTCTACTTCTCTTTCCAGGAAGGGAAAGGAGAATGTTAGCTGCTTTGAGACTCCTTCGGGTAGTGATAAAGCGGGATATCAAATCCAAACTCTTCTTCTTTGATACGCCGGAGTTTATATGTATTTTTATTTTATTGGCCTAAGGTAGTTATTTTATTGAAGTTATTACTCCCTGCCCCAAGTTCTTTGGATGGAGGGCAGGATATAAATATTTTTCGATTGATTAATCAATTAATCCTTCCAGACTTCTGGATCTACCCTGGGGAGAATGTCATTGGCCGTCTGGAAAGCTGTCAGGTCTGCTTGCCTGCCGCTTCAGTTTCCAAAACTCACGCTGTGATCGAGGTTCCTTCCTACAAGGGACCCCACCTGTTGTATGACCAGGGAAGCCTGAACCGCACACGGCGGCAGCGCATGGTGTTGACCCCACATGTCCGATACAGCCTTCAGGATGGAGACGCTCTACTCTTTGGGGACGTGGGGTGCCAGTATTTCATGCTGGTCCCGGACGGCGCCGATGAGTCACTCGATGAGTCCGAGGAGGTGCCACCCACGCAGAAGATTGTGGACGTCGGTGCTTTGGCCATTGAGGAGACACCAGCACCGGGGAAGCAGATGGCCTTTGTAGGAGTCCTGGTGCAGGATTCCGACAAGGAGGAAGATGGAGAGGAATTAGTGAATGGGGCAGGCAGGAGCCGACATCTCCCAGCAAGTGATGGTAAGTGGGTGTTGTGAGGGGGGTGGGAAAATCCACCTGGCAGGGTGGATAAAATCAGTGATTAAAAATAAATAAATCGGATTTAAAAAAAATTAAATCAGATTTTTAAAATAAAATGCTTTTGGAGGAAAAATCTTTCTAAAGATAGTTTTCTATTTAAGTTACATTATAGTCCAAAGGCTATTCATCAGGAAATAAGGATTTGTTTTAAGTTTTTCATGTGTGCTAAAACTCAGTCTAAGTTTTTTTTTAATTGTTTAACCACATCAGTTAACAAACATGGATACATATGCTATAATGTTATTGTTTTAGTTAAATAAATTGTTTAAATTGTTATTAAGGAAATGATTATTTTTTCTCCTTCCAATAAATTGCGGCAGGAAAGTTGTCCAAATATAAACAGTTAACTTATTGAACCTCACAATGATTTCATAATTATCTGTCTACGTATTTCTAACAGTATAACCAAATGAGTGATTTTTGAAATAACTGTAAAAAGTACTTTGAAAATTTATTATTCCAAAATGAAATCTTCCTCTGGTTGTAAATATTAAGATTATACCAGCAAGAATGAGTCTTTCTGTAAAAAAAAAAAAGATTTAAATCAAGTCTTACTGACTAGTGATTTAAATCATGATTTAAATCGATTTGATTTAAATCAAATACACCCTGCCACCTGGGCTCCCAGTGGCGTTGCCACTTAACTGCGAGAGATGGGTGGGGAGGCCGGGGCTGTGACAGTCACATTGGCAAGAGTGCCAGGTAAGAGTCCCAGTAAGTAGGAGAGATGCCGTTGCCAGGAGGGCAGGTGTGCAGTATCACACACACACACACACACACACACACACTGTTAGGAGTCTTTCCCCGTGTTGCAGTCATGGGATTGTTTATATCACATGGCGGTGTATGTTTTCATTCCACATTGTGGGAAATGACGGAGACAGGATGCTTTAATTACTGTGTTTCTGTGATGTAGGATTTTTAGTTCTTTCGCTGATGAGGAAGGAGCTGAGTTAGAATGCTCTTGAGTGTATTATATGTAAATAAAGTAGTTTAGCCAAAATGCTGCGCTACTGAGCCTGTTACGCTGGCTACCCATACTCTGCTGTTCCTGAAGTGTGCTGATGCATCTGGCGTTCGGACTGGAGAAAGACTTTTGAGTCTCCCGAACGACTGATCAGGAGGGAAAGAGCATGCCGGCCAGGCATGTGTCTCTGCTGGATTCCTACTCGTGTGTAGGACCTCCTGACACACACCCACACCCCGGTCAGCCATCCCTGTAGCATGGCGGGACGTCGGCGCCTTGGAAGTTACGCACTCCAGAATTCAGCCCTCTCCTTTTTGAAAGAGAAGGCAGCACATTCTTAATTGTTGTGTGTTAGATGTATTGATTGCTTGAGAAATCAAGATGACAATTTTTTTCAAAAATAAAAGAATGGAAATGGTTTAAGTTTAATAATAATAATAATAATAATAATAATAATAATAATAATAATAATAATTTATTGAATTTTCACCAATAAATTGTAAGCAGATAAGAACATGCAGTTTCATAAGAGTATATATTTAAAGAGGAAGAATAAATGAGCAGATTATGTTAATTTGGATACGCAGAAGATATTAAAAATAAAATTAAGGAACCGCAGAAAGCCGGGGAGGGGGGGAGAAGGAAGTCAGGCTTTGAAGTGGTTAAAGTGGTTGGAAATTAGTGAAATGTATAAACTTGAAAAGTACACACACACACACACACACACACACACAGAGTCATACCTCTTGCGAACGCTTCATGTTGTGGTTTTTCGGGTTAAGAACGCGGCAAACCCAGTAGTGTTTACTTCCGGGTTTCGCCACACGCAGAAACGTTCTGCGTGGTTCATGCATGTGCAGAAGCGCCGCTCTGGTTACGGACTTTTTGGGGTGCGAATGGCACCCCGGAACGGATCATGTCCGCAACCAGAGGTACCATTCTTTGTTTGTGTGTGTGTGTGTGTGTGTGTGAATGATTTGTTTAGGTTTGTTTAATCTGGAGTTCCCCATCCCTGCCGTTCCTGATTCTTTAAATTCCCTCTGTCTTCCCCACTAGGGTCAGATTCCTCTATCAAAGGTGGTGCTAGAAGATGCTCCTCTTTGGGTTCCTCTGTGTTCTTCTCTCCCTCTGCTACTGCCGTGCCTGAAAGGTAATGCCTTTTTTTTTTCTAGCTGCCTTTTCTCAAGGGAAGCAGGCCTGGAATATGGCAGTCCCTGCGGAAGAAATAGGGTGCGTAAGCATTGTGGGAAGGGTTAAACGTCCCTGTGGACTGATCCGTGGGTTCATAGCGACGATAGGTAGAAATGGAGCCTCCATGTCCAGTGATGGTATATCTTCAATTAGCAGACCCTTGGAGGCGTCAACGGGGGGTGGTGGTGTTAATTTTTTGATTAGTGCTAAAACACATTTCCAGTTACATACATATTTTTAAACCCTCGGAATGCTCCTTATATCAAAGAGTGTTAAGAGTAATAGAGCACAATTATTATTATTTTAGGTGGGGAATATTTTTGCTCGCTGCCAATTTAGTACAGGCAACCCCACCCCTCCATTTATGCGTGTTCAATATGTGCCCAACGGCCCATGCAAGCATCGCACCAAACCTGGAAGTTAACCCCAAAATGTCACAAAAACGGGCGGAACGGACCATGAGCAGAACAAGGTGTTTGCAGGCTTTTCCAATCGTGTTTCAAATATACGCGATTTCACTTAGACGTGCAGTGCCTCGGAAAGGAACCCCCATGTAAACGGGGAGTTGCCTGTATTATGTCTCTCTCTCTCCTCCTCCATCACCCATCACTTCCAATCTATACTTGTAATAGCAACAATATGATAAATACTATGGATTTCGAAATAGCACTAAATGCCCTGTGGCCCCCACCAGCTCTGCAGGGTTTTTGGTATTCCCCTGACACCCCAGAGCCCATTTGCTGCCTCTGACAATGGAAGTAGACATCCATAAAGTCCACCGAAATAATAATAAAAAAATTATTATTTATACCCTGCCCATCTGGCTGGGTTTCCCCAGCTACTCTAGGCGGCTTCTAACAGGATATAAAAAACTTACGATAAAACACCAGTCATTAAAAACTTCCCTAAACAGGGCTGCCTTCAGATGTCTTCTAAAAGTCAGATAGATGTTTATTTCCTTGACATCTGGTGGGAGGGCGTTCCACAGGGTGGGAGCCACTACCGAGAAGGCCCTCTACCCAGTTCCCTGTAACTTCGCTTCTCGCAGGGAGTGAACCACCAGAAGGCCCTCGGCACTGGATTTCAGTGTCTGGGCTGAACGATGAGGCTGGAGACGCTCCTTCAGGTATACTGGGCCAAGGCCGTTTAGGGCTTTAAAGGTCAGCACCAACACTTTGAATTGTGCTCAGAAACGTACTGGGAGCCAATGTAGGTCTTTCAGGACTGGTGTTATGTGGTCTTGGCGGCCACTCCCACCAAAAGCTTTATCCACTATGTAAATCTGTTAGATTCATTGACTAAGATATCTCTAAATGGGTCAGAGCCCCAGGTTCTACAGTGGAGGGACTTGCTGTGAGCTTTAACCTCCCCCCGCCCCCCAACTGCTTGTTATTTGTACCCCGCAGTGATGAAGAGAACGAGGAACCCTCTGCCAGCGAACTGCCTTGTCCATCCCTGCGCCTGTTTCTCGAGAGCCAGGATGGTAAACCAGGCCAAGAGGGGCATCCCCTCCAGCCAAGAATCACAGGGATGGGAGTGAAGTCGGGAGACTCGGCACCCCCATCAGAGCCGAATCTCGTCCGTTCCCACCAGGACAGCGATGCAGACGTGGAGGATGAGCAGAGAGCGGGCAGCACCCCTGAAACGCCAAAGTCAGGGGGCCTGAGGGAAAGTGGCTGGGACTTAGAGGTGGGCAGCGATACGGATGAGGAGGAGCCGGCGGTGGGGACTCCAGACACCGGCTGCCGGAAGAGCCACCAAACGGTGGGCAGCGCCACCGATGTGGAGCGAGCAGAGAGCCCTGGGGTTGTGGGCTTGCAGGCGCACCGACCAGTTGAAGATGGAGACAGCGACACAGATGCAGAGGAAAGACCGGAGAATCCAATTGCTGCATCTCCCGGAGGCTTGGATCCTCCCTGTCCCATAAAGGAGGGGGTTGGCTGCAAAGGGTCCAAAGGGGCCGCGCATCCTGAGGGCCTCCAGCCCAATGGGAAAGGGAGCAGTGACACAGATGGGGAAGAGGCAGGAGCTAACCCGGATGTGCATGGAAGGAGGACCAAGGAGCCTGCTTTGGAGGACGAGGACAGCGACACAGATGTGGAAGAAGACCCATCCCTCGACGTGGAGGATGCAGCTGGGATTCCAAAGACCCATGAGGCTTCTGGGGACAGCGGTGGCGATACAGATGCGGAAATGGCCGACTTGGCGCTGGAGAATTCAGACGTTGCTCACAGCCCCCGTCCGTCAAGCTGCAAGCCTGTCGGGACAAGCGTCGGAGAGATCTCCGTCGAGGAGGCTGTGCTGCCGGGCAACAGTCACCCAGGCAACGGTGTAAGGGATGGTGCTGATGCCGTAGGGAAGAGAAAGGAGCCTAGCGCTGGACCCCAGAGGAGTCGTGAAGCTGCCAGTGGACAGTCCAGCGGTTTAGTTGGGAAGGAACCCCTGGGGAAACCTGAGGTTGCAGGGAGTCAACACTTAGCTGCTCTCTCCGTTGACAGTGATACAGATGTGGAAGAGGAGGAGGAGGCTGGAAATCCAGATGTGGGCTCAAACAAGGACCACACAGCCACTGGGCTCAGCAGAGGATGTATCGCTCTTGAGGAGAAACCAGACGTCTCTAGTCCTCAGGAGATCTCCAGAACCGTTGAAGGAGAGGACGCCGACACAGATGCGGAAGCGACGTCTGTGGCTGAAGGCAGCGATACGGACGTGGAGGGGGAGGCTGAACCGTTTCCCAGGAAGCCCTCGGAAGAGCAAGGCACGCAGCTGGTCCCCGTGAAACCCTGTTTGAATGGGAAGACGTCTACTGGCTCCACGGTGGAAGCAGGCGTCGGCCGAGAACCTTGCAAAGAGGATGAAGATACAGATGCAGAAGGAGAGGAGCCCCACCCAGGAGACAGCAGCAACACTGATGGTGGGTATGAAGTAAAGCGATACGAAAAACTGGGTCTCTCGTTGGACTTGGAATACACTTGAGATGCGGTACCAGCTTTGCGCTTGTGCAGTTGTCCTGAGCAGAGCCTTGCACAAGTCAGGTGCCCTTTAGATTCATTTTACGGTGGTACCTTGATTCTCAAACTCAGTCCGTTCCAAAACCAAAGCGTTCCAAAACCAAGGCACGCTTTCCCATAGAAAGTAATGCAAAATGGATTAATCCGTTCCAGACTTTTAAAAACAACCCCTAAAACAGCAATTTAACATGAATTTTACTATCTAACGAGACCATTGATCCATAAAATGAAAGCAGTAATCAATGTACTGCAGTCACACAATCAGTCAGTCGGTAGCTGAACTGGGTTCCACAAAGTCACAAAAACAAACAAAAAAAAAAGCCGCAAAAACAAAAACGCAAAATAAATAGCAAAAACAGACCTCAGCGTAACACTCAAAACGGAAGTGTAGCACTCAAATCAGAAGCATAACACTCAAAACGGAGCACATTTGACTTCTGAAAAAAGTTCACAAACCAGAAAACTTACTTCCGGGTAAGTTTGAGTACCAAGTTGTTTGAGTACCAAGGTGTTTGAGAACCAAGGTACCAGTGTATTTTATTTAGACTGCTTCTATCCTGCATTACAGGCCCCAGAGATTTGTCCAAAGGGAAGCAGGTTTGTTCAGGCAGTATCTTTCCCCTCAAATCCTTGCTTTTCCCTCAGCAGCTCTGAGCCATGTGTGGGGAACCTTTGGACCTCCAGGTGTTCCCAAAATACAACTTCCTGCATCCCTGGCCGTTGGTCATTGTACTGGGGGCTGATGAGTGTTGTCGACGAACAAGCTGTGGCGGGCCAAAGGTTTCCCCTGCCTGCTCGGAACCAAGGGAGAGGGGCTCTGCAGCTCTGAGCTCTGTGCAGGAGCAGTGCCTACTTGGGTGTCGGGTTCGCAGGTGGGACCTGCCAGGAAAAGTGGCAATGCCGAGTGCCGGTGTTCAAGTCAGCAACTCTTGGATACTACATTCCATTCCCTGCTGATAATCAGCCCGCATTTCTTAACCCACTGAGTGTGTTCTGCCCGCGCTGAACTATTTTCTCCCCATTTTCCAAGGGCTTTTTGCACTTCAGCCAACCTGATTACCTCCCACTTCTGTGGGAGTGCTGCCATTTTGGCCTACGTATACATGGCCTTCGACATCAGAAACATAAGGTTCATTCTTTTCCCCTTTCCCTCTCATTCACCAGAGGAGCCTGACCTGGCTTTCCAGGACACTCAGTGTTTCTTGCCTGCCGAGACCTCCTATCCCGTGGCTGCGAAGGCAAGAGATCCCTCCCCAGCAGGTAAGGAGTTTTGCAGGATTCTGAGGGAAGCCCGTGGCAGCTGTCACAGGGGTAAAGACAAAGGACCCTGACAATTAAGTCCCGTCGCAGACAACTCTGGGGTTGCGTGCTCATCTCGCTCTATAGGCCGAGGGAGCCGGTGCTTGTCCGCAGACACTTTTTCCGGGTCACGTGGCCAGCATGACTAAGCCGCTTCTGGCGAAACCAGAGCAGCGCACGGAAACGCCGTTTACCTTCCCGCCGGAGCGGTACCTATTTATCTACTTGCACTTTGACGTGCTCTGGAACTGCTAGGTTGGCAGGAGCTGGGACCGAGCAACGGGAGCTCGCCCCGTCGCGGGGATTAGAACCGCCGACCTTCCGATCGGCAAGCCCTAGGCTCAGTGGTTTAGACCACAGCACCACTCGTGTCCCTGTCACAGGGGTAGTGGTTGAGAAACTGGCTTCCCAGGGGAAAACATGTGAGACCACGTGGGGCCACTATTTGGGCCTTAGCTTATAAACACCAACACTGTCGTTTCTAAGCACTGCAGTACCGGGTGGGAGGGATATGTAGAAAAGAGAGAGGACCTTGACTGTTGAATGCCCCCCACCAGTGGAAGGTATGCCGGGCACCCAGTAGCCCCAAGTTAAAGCCTTGTTATTTGCCCAAACATTTCCTCTTACGATATTTTTATCTGGTTGAATTTTTTTTTTAATCCTCTTCGTTTTATTGTATCGGTTTGTGTTATAATGCACCCATTGGAAAGGGCTGTAACTCAGTGGCAGGACACCTGCTTTGTATGCAGAAGGTCCCAGTTTCAATCCCCAGGTGGGGTTGGGAGAGCTGGAGATGCTGGAGAGCTGCTGCCAGCCTGTGCAGGCAGTATTGAGCCAATGTAACCAATTATCTGATTCGCCACAAAGCAGGGTGGGTTTGATTTAAATCAAATTGATTTAAATCACTAGGCAGTAAGACTTGATTTAAATCATTTTTTCCACAGAAAGACTCATTCTTGCTGGTGTAATCTTAATATTTACAACCAGATGAAAGTTTCATTTTTGGAACAATTAATTTTCACACAATCCCACTCCCATATATTCAATAAACATTTCCCAATCTTCTTTAAACATCTGTCCTTCTTGTTCTCTTATTCTATATGATCGGTCCGCAAGCTGTGCCTATTCCATCAGTTTAAGTTGCCATTCTTCTTTAGTTGAGACCTTGCTTGCTTTCCATTTTGGGACTAACAAAACACGGGCCTCAGTAGCGGCATACATAAATAACCTTTTTTGACACCTGGGAATTTCTGTCTGAATTATCCCCAACCAAAAAGACTCTGGGGTTGTTGTTTTTTTAAGTGCTTTTAAACATTTTTTTCCCAGTTACAGGTAGGTAGCTGTGTTGGTCTGCCATAGTCAAAACAAAATAAAAAAAAAAAAATCCTTCCAGTAGCACCTTAGAGACCAACTAAGTTTGTTCTTGGTATGAGCTTTCGTGTGCATGCATACTTCTTCAGATACCGTACTGAAGTATTTTTATTTTTTTTAACCCCCCCCCCCCAGTTCATTATAAATTATTTCCCAATACGCTTTTACCCTTTTACAGGTCCAACACATTTTTATATATATATAAAAATTGGAGCCTCTCAAAAGGCTGAACACCTTTCCTGTCTTTTCCACCCTCCAGTGGAGCCAGTGTGGTGTAGTGGTTAAGAGCGGTGGACTTGTAATCTGGTGAACCGGGTTCGCGTCTCCGCTCCTCCACATGCAGCTGCTGGGTGACCTTGGGCTAGTCACACTTCTTCTGAAGTCTCTCAGCCCCACTCACCTCACAGAGTGTTTGTTGTGGGGGAGGAAGGGAAAGGAGAATGTTAGCCGCTTTGAGACTCCTTCGGGTAGTGATAAAGCGGGATATCAAATCCAAACTCTTCTTCTCCACCCAGGTGCCAGCTGTTCTCTCAAAGAGGTGGCTGCAGAAGCATTTGTCTTTCAGTCCCCCTCTGTGCCGTGCAGACTCTGGGCTGCGAAAGGTGAGTCCATCTTGACCCATGTCCACGCGGCAGCTTATTCCCCGCGGTTGTCCAGATGGACTCTTCCAGACTGCGCCACTTGCCTCAGTCCTTATAGTCTACACACCATGCGTGGGCAAACTAAGGCCTGGGGGCGGATGCAGCCCAATCGCCTTCTAAATCCGGCCTGCGGGCAGTCCGGGAATCAGCGTATTTTTACATGAGTAGAATGTGTGCTTTTATTTAAAATGCATCTCTGGGGCATAGGAATTCGTTAATTCCCCCCCCAAAAAAAATATAGTCCGGCCCACCACATGGTCTGAGGGACAGTGGACCGATCCCCCCTGCTGAAAAAGTTTGCTGACCCCGTTCTACACGTTCCATCATTTGGTATATTGGGGTTCAGTACCAAATTCTGGGCCTGCCCTGATTGGGCCATGCTGGCTGGGGCTGATGGGGAGAGGGAATCCAAACTTCGGAGGGTGGTTTTGGGCATGAGGGGCAGCAAAGGGAGAAGGGGCGGCATCGTGTAAGGGAGCAATAGATCTTGCTGAAAATCTCATAGCATAAACTTGCAGATTAGGTTGTCGTGTTCATCAGCTCTGCTTGAATTGTCCCTATCTTTATATATACATATATATACACACACACACACACAAAACATACACACACACACACACACACACACACATATATATATATATATGTGTGTGTGTGTGTGTGTGTGTGTGTATATATATATATATATATATATATGTGTGTGTGTGTGTGTGTGTATATATATATATATATATATATATATATATATATATATATATATATATATATGTGTGTGTGTATATATATATATATAATAATATATATGTGTGTGTGTATATAATATTATATATATATTTATATGTATGTATATAATATTTTATATATACACACACATACATTTACATATATTCATTTCATTTCCTTCTGGCTTCACTTACAACTCCTAGCTTTCTTACCACCAGGAAAATATATTTGTATAAATGCGTGTAAAGAGATTTGCACGGATGAACTAGGCATTAGTCCGTGAAAGATCGCAATAAAATTTGTTGGGTCTTTCTTTCTTTCTTTCTTTCTTTCTTTCTTTCTTTCTTTCTTTCTTTCACACACACAATTGTTTACATTAAACCATAGTCCATATCAATACATTTATGAGGTTACCCTGAACCCCCGGGCTTCCCCCCCCTCCCATGGCTTCCAAAATTTATCTTCCTTTTTCTCTGCATCTAATTATATTTATCTAAATTATTACCGTTGAATTTTATCCTTTGTCGTTTTAAATTACAAGTGCTGTGTCAATCCTGCTAACTTTTTAAGTGTTTACAGTGTTCTTTAATATATTGTATAAAGTTATGCCATTCTTTGTTGAATTCATCATCATCTTGGCGCCTGATCTTCCCAGTCATTTCCGCATAGGCCATCATCTTCGTTATCCATTTTTGGGGGGCCTTTTCAGTTGCTGCAGGACTGTTGGTCGGTTTCCCTACCCCACCCGGTCATCACGCAAGTCAAAGGGCCACTTTGAAAAGCACCTCCAATTTATTTCCATAAGGCCGTGATGAGAGGATTTAAGGGCCGAGAATTTGATGTGGCTGAACTACATCTCCCATCAACCCCAACAAGGATGGCCAGCGGTCAAGGCTGTTGGAAGTTGTAGTCCAGTAACATCTGGCAGGCCAAAGATCCCCCATCCCTTAGATTAGAGTCGGGGGAGAATGAACGCCCCTCTTCTTTCTCTCTGCATAGAGAGTGGCTGCTTTCTGAATGATGACAACTCGGATGCTTACACGATGGAAGCCACTCAGCCATTCTGCCAGGACCCCGGGCGGCTCTCGGAAGATCCCACTCAGGACTTTCTTGGCAAAGAGGAGGAAGATACAGAACTAATCTTGCCGCGGTCGTCCGAGCAGGCGACGCAGGTGGTAGTTTCAGGGGCAGCCTGTAGGGGGCAGCAGGCGGCCAGCCTCCTGGGGACCAGCACTCCACAACTGCCCCGCTCTCAGCCTGCGTTGCAGCCAGTAGGGGGCACTGCTGCCCAGCGGCAAAAGCAGGAAGAGGAAGCCCAGCTGATCCACGCAGCGCAGATTCCCTCTGTTGGCAGAAGTCAACCCTCGACATTGACGAAAGACGTCTCGGGGATCCCGAAACAGGAGGTTGTGTCAGCCCACGAAGGTGGAAGCACGGAAGCGAAGTTAGAGGCACAGAACGAGGCAGGTGAGCGGTGGGCATTGGCTGGAGGCTTGGGAGTGTGTGGTCATCCAAGAAAGGACTAATAATAGAATCATAGAATGGTCTTGTTGGATGGGACCACGGGGGTCCTCTAGTCCAACCCGCTGCAATGCGGGAATCTTTCGCCCAACGTGGGGCTCGAACCCACGACCCCGAGATTATAAGAGTCCCAATTGCAGATAGGGCTATTGCAAGTGCGTTGAGACACTGCTTGTTGTCGTCTGGCTCTCCGTGACAGCAGACCCTTTGCTATCTTGGAATTGCTTCCTTGCACGTGCATTGTGTATCTTTCCCTCTCTGTGTATATTAAATAAACACCACCAGCAGAAGCCCTTAGGCCCCAGGGCAGGCTTTGACAATCAAAAACGACAACGCCAAAACCAGGGTAAATACATACAATCTCCAGAATTGGGTTGGTCCTAAAAACATACATCAAAAGTCCAAGTGAAGAGGGGTTTGCTGTATGTATGAAAGTTGGGTGGATGGTAGGGAAGGGGTGAAGTAGCACTCTGCTATTGCAGGGAAAGAGTGCTGTGCAAGGCTGCCCGGCGTTCTCTCTGGCTCCATCCATTTCATCTTGGGCAACAACCCTTCATAGGGGGTGGGGTGGGAAATCCCCCTGTTTGTTCATTGGAGGATTTCTTAAGGGTCTGTCATGCGGGAGCTGGCCCAGTCTCCAAACAGCAGGCCCAGTGGGGCTTAGCAGGGAGACTGGGGGAGGCAGAGGCCAAACCATGGTGGGTTTCTGTTTTCTTTCCTGCAATTTAGGAATAGCTGACGAACCTGGGAGGCTCGACTCTATGGGAATCCTCTGGGAGGGGCGAGCCAGGGTTTAGTGGGGTTCCTGTTTTGGAACCAGAGATCCCCCTCCAAGGTCGATTTCGGGAAAGGAGTGGCGGTTCCTCCGGTCGGCGCTGCCTCCTGGTGGCTGGAGTGGAAGTTGCGCCACTCGGCTTAAAGGCTTTTCACTCTGTTTCTTCCCTAGCTCCTGTTGGCGTGGAGTCGGAAGACAGGAGCTCGGCTCCGGCAGGAGAAGCAGGGAATTCTGAGCAGGTGGGCTTGGACTTGGCCACTACAGCCCTTCATTCCTCCCTCCCTGAATTTCCCTGCGTAGCTCCCGTAGGCCTTAATCGCCCTTCATATTACAGGTGCCGGAGGAGCCGGCGGCCTCTGTTGTTGTCCCGCGGAGGCGCGGTCTGCGGTCTGCCAGCAGTGCCGTTTCCCCAGCTCCCGTTCCAGAGCGACTGACCCGTAGCCGTGTGGGATCTGCTGATGCGGCCGAGTCCAGGGAGCCGGCGGCCCCTGTCGCCAGGCGCCAGGGGCTGCGGCGGCGGAGGAAGCCGACCCGAGTTATGGGAGAGCTGGAAGAGCAGCCGGAAGAAGAGGGACCGAGCCCCGGCAAGAAGACCAAGGACAGGGAGCCGGCGGCCACCCCGCGTCAAGGCCGACCCAGGGGCTCGCAGAGGAAAACGGGGGCCGGCCAGCAGGCTTCAGGGAAGGGCCACTGACGACCGTAGACAGCCCTGGCCCCAGGGAGCGGACAAGGCGAGGGAAATGGGGGACAGCGATCGAGTCTGCGGAAGAACAGGAGGCCCCGCGCCCGAGGACCCGAGCATCCAGCAGCCGGTCAAGCTGCTCTTCAGTGAGCGTGCCCAGCCCAAAGGATTCTGGGAAAGAAGCCAAACCTGGGCAGGTGGGTACAGGAACAGCAGGAGGAAGAAAAAGCACAGTGCTACAGCGGCTCGAAGGTCATTAGTGACTCTATTGGATAAGGCGGTCTCTTGCCTGGTCTTAAAGATGACAGGTTAAATTGGATTTGGCCTTTTCAGAATCCCGTTGGGCAGCCTGTTCTGAAAACGAAGTCAGGTGCACGAGTGCGGGCGGGTTCCAGAATCCTGCCCGCACCTTTCCTGTAGGGAAAATGCTCCTTTGCTGAGCTCCCATGCCGGGCTGCAGTAAACCCACCTTAGCCTTGCCTCCTGTGTGAATCCTCCTGGCTCCGGTGTGATTGTCCTTGGTAACCTGTAGGCAGGGAGAGTTGGGCCTTGACAATCAGGAGGCAGGATGTCCGGTGGCGGGGAGGGGCTTGCGAGCCAAAGGATCGGCTGAGACGGCGAACTTTTCCGTCTCTTTGTGACCCTCTCCTCATTTATTATATTTTTTTGCTTGCCTCCCTTCTCCCCAGGAGCCAACGCAGTCCACTCCGTCCTCGGGAAGGAGGTCACGGAAGCAAAGCACAGAGAGCAAGCCAGCGGGAACAAGAAGCCAGCCCCGGAGGCAGACCCAGGACTCGGGGGTCTCGGGCAGTCCTGTCCCAAAGGTACTGCACACACGTTTTGGGGTGGAGGAAAGGGTTGGCGGGAGCACAGCTCCGGGGTCGTAGGTTCTGGCGTGGAAGCAGTAGCTTGTGCATATTATTTATTTTATTTCATTTTTTTCACTGGACTTTTTTAATGCATCCACCTTCTGAGGAAGGGGATATCAATATTTTTAAAACCAGCAAGTTCTTAAGGGAGAGTTGTGTCCGACTCTTCACCCTGGACCAGAGAGGGCGCCTATCCTTCAGCTCCAGTTTGGCCAAACTCATGGGTCGAGAACACGTCCAACCATCTATCCTCTGTCGTCCCCTTCTCCTTGGCCCTCCATCTTTCCCAACTGGTCTTTTCCAGGGAGTCTTCTCCCTGAGGTGGCAAAGTATGGCCTCAACTTCAAGTCCTTCCAGTGAGTAGGGCTGATTTCTTTAAGGATGGATAAGTTTGATCTTTTTGCATATTTCAAGAGTTTCCAGCACCATTTCAAAAGCATATTTCGGCGATATTTTTTTAACTTAATGAAAACTAGCTTTTAACGGACCTTTGTCCAGGTGATGTCTTTGCTTTTTAAGATCCAGGTTTGTCATTGCTTCTCCCAAGAAGCAGGCGATTTCGTGACTCAACTGGAAGCCCAAGAAAGTGAAATCTCTACTGCCTCCATTTCTTCCCCTTCTATTTGCCAGGAGGATGGGACCAGTGGCCAGATCTTAGTTTTTTTGATGTTAGCTTCAGACCATATTTTGCACTCTCCTCTTTCACCCTCATTAAAAGGTTCTTTAATTCCTCCTCACTTTCTGCCATCAAGGTTCTTAACTACTTTCATGGAAATATTTTAAAAGATAAGGAACGGGAATGGCTTACGGTCGGAACAGTAATGAAGACCGGTTGCACAGTTTATGGACAGGCCAAGAATACTGAGGTCAAATAACGACGAGTTTGTTTTAATCCAAGATGACATTTGCAGAGGTAACACGGAAAGTACATCAAGACTTCGAAATGTCCAGACCATTTCATATTTGTACAGAAACATGTAAAATGCTATGTGAAGTTTCGCATTGTTACTGTGAGAGCAGTTTTCTTGCATGCAGCACAATAAACAGCATGGGCACAATCTAGCCCAGGGTTCAGCACTTTCAATTTCACAATGATTTTTGTGGGAGAATTAAGCATGTGCTTCAGTTGTTTAATGCATGTATACGTTTTTGGCTAGCCACAGACCTTTCAAAAATTTGCAGGGCTTGTGCATATTGAGAGTTCCCTCGCTTCCTTCTTAGGGCAGGTGGTCCCTTGGCCTGTCCTTGCCTATGGCTGTGGTCACCCCACTGTCTCTCTTGGGCACCCCTATCCTCGGCAGATCTGTATTCCAGCTGAGGAAAGGGTGTCACTTTCTCTTCTATTCATCAGACGAGTAATCGGATGACCAGGGGTGGGGAAATTTGCATCCCCACCATAGCACTGGGCTCTGCCAGCCCCAGTTCTGTGTCTACTGCGTTATTATTATTATTATTTTGCAAAACCAGTGGGGCTGGGCTGGGGCATAAAAATGGCCTTGGTGAGGCCAGATGGGGCCAGGGTGGTCGGCTGCCCCCTGGTCTAGGCACAAGGGAAGCAAGAGAAGAAGGGGAGGTGAATTGTAGCTGGCTAGACAGGGGAAGAAGAAGTTGTTTCTACATACTTGGTCTGGCGGCCCTTGGCTTTGCTTCATGTGGGCCACGGGGAGGAGGAGGGAAGTGGGATCAGGGGGCGGCAGAGGGAGAGGGAAAATAGGATGGCCGAAAGAGAGAGAGAGAGAGAAGCCCTTTCTCCATCCACTTTTGGCTCTGGCTCATGCCCACCGCTGGTTTTGGCCTTCCGTTGACCTGTACCCCTGAGGCAGTGCTTCTCCAACTTGGGTCCCTGGTTGTTGTTGGGCTGCGGCCCTCGTCATCCCTGGCCACTGGTCCTGCTAGCTAGGATGGGATGATGGGAGTTGTAGTCCAACCACAGCTTGGGGACCCAAGTTGGAGAAACACTGCCCTGAGGGAACGTGGAAAGAAACAGGGCAAAAAAAAAATTGCTTCCCCCACCACCTTGGGAATGGCAGGAAAGGGGTAGCTGTGGCTCTCCAGACGTTGTTGTCCTTGTTCCCATTAGGCCAGCGGTCTGAGGGATGATGGGAGTTGGTAGTCCAGCAATATCCCACGGGCATCAGGTTCCCCATCCCTGATGTGGGGTTGGGAGATAGTAGTGCCGAAGGGGTCACAGAAAATGTCGTCTTCTGCTTTTTTCCTGTCAGCGTTGGATTAGGAGCCCAATCCACAGGCCGCCAAGTGTGACAGGAAGCTTGTCAGCAAACCGTGCCTCAGCTTCTTGGTTCACGTATTTGTGTCGAGCGAAGACACACAAAGGGAATTCAGAAAAGGTCGTGGCCCAAGTTTTGCAGTAGTCTTTCCCCAAGATGTTGTGGGACTACAACTCCCATCGCCCCTGACCACTGGTCCTGCTAGCTAGGGATGATGGGAGTCGTAGTCCGACAGCATTTGGGGGACCCAAGGTTGAAAAGGGGCTGTTCTGTAGCGTTTGAGAAGTGTGGATTTGAATGGCTTGCCGGTGGCTGCATGCTGAGGGTTGGGGTTACATTCTGCCCCCCTCCGGCCCCAGTGACTTCCCTTTCCTTCTCTTGCTTCCTCTCCCAGGTGCTGTTCATGGCAGGGACCGGCGAAGAAGGGGAGCACATTGTGACGGAGCTGGGCGGCTCCTTGGCAGAGTCCGTCTTCGACTGCACCCACCTGGTGACGGACCGCATCCGGCGTACGGTCAAGTTCCTGTGCGCGATGGCGCGGGGCATCCCCATCGTGACCCTCAGCTGGCTGGAGAAGGTGAGCTGATTCACTTTCCTCCCTCCCATAATCCTCTGGGGCAGGGTTAGCCACCAGGGGGCCTTTCCAATGCCAGTGGACTCCAACTCCCATCAGCCCCAGTGGTCAGAGATGATGGAAGCTGTAGGCCACTGGCTACTTCTGTTCTACAGCAGGAATGTACCACTCCTGCAGTCCTGGGGGGTGGGCAGTGGCATTTTATTCTCCAGGGAGTAGTCTGGGAGAGAATACTGTGTATTGTTGCCTTTGACGCCTGATCAGGCTCCATAGCCGTGATCTGAAAGAGCGTCTCCATCCCCATCGTTCAGCCCGGACATTGAGGTCCAGCTCCAAGGGCCTTCTGGCGGTTCCCTCCCTGCGAGAACCGAATTTACAGGGAACCAAGCAGAGGGCCTTCTTGGTGGTGGCGCCCTCCCTGTGGAACACCCTCCCTTCAGATGTCAAGGAGATAAACAACTATCTGACTTTTCAAAGACACCTGAAGGCAGCCCTGAATAGGGACGTGTTTAATGTTTTATTACGTTTTTATATATCAGGTTGAACGATGCGGGGTGGAGGTGCTCCTTCAAGGTATACAGGGCCGAGACCGTTTAGAAGGGCCATTGACTTGATCCAGCAGGGCTCTCCTTGTTTTGGTGAATGAACGAGCAGTTGGTATCATGGTAGGGCCTTATACCTTTTCCGCAGTTGGCTGTGTGCGGCGGCCTCCTTTAAGGGGAAAGGGTGGTCCTTCAGCAGTTTTCCCTGCCTATTTTCCAACCTGCTTCCCACATTTCCTCTCCTCGCAGAGCCGGCAGAACTCCTTCTTCCTGGCCCCGAACAGCTTCCTCGTTTCCGACCCCGAGAAGGAGGAATACTTCCGGTTCAAGCTCTCCACGTCGCTGCAAAAGGCCCGGCAAGAGGGAGGTGTGCTCCAGGTGAGGTCATGGTTAGCTTTGGGTATGCACCTAGCCCAGGTATGCACTGCGAAGCAGGCAGAGGATTTCCCCCCAGCCCCGGGGAGCTGTTGGAATGGGGTTTGCACCGGTTTGAATTTCTCTCTCCGATGTGCAGCAGGAACCCTGTCAGGGAAGAAACTGATAACCTGTAAGTTTAAGGCAATGGGTATGCAAACTAAGGCCCGGGGGCCGGATCCGGCCCAATTGCCTTCTAAATCTGGCCTCGGTCCGGGAATCAGCGTGTTTTTACATGAGTAGAATGTGTCCTTTTATTTAAAATGCATCTCTGGGTTATTTGTGGGGCCTGCCTGGTGTTTTTACATGAGTAGAATGTGTCCTTTTATTTAAAATGCATCTCTGGGTTATTTGTGGGGCCTGCCTGGTGTTTTTACATGAGTAGAATGTGTCCTTTTATTTAAAATGCATCTCTGGGTTATTTGTGGGGCATAGGAATTCGTTCATTATTTTTTTTCAAAATATAGTCCGGCCCCCCACAAGGTCTGAGGGACAGTGGACCGGCCCCCTGCTGAAAAAGTTTGCTGACCCCTGGTTTAAGGTCCCAACCAAAGAAGAGTGGCAACTTAAACTGACAGAATACGTGCAGCTTGCAGACTTAACATACAGAGTAAGAGAACAGGAAGAACATACATTTAGAGAAGATTGGAAAACTTTTTTGAATATATGGGAAATAACTGGGTACAGCTGAAAATGCTGGCAGCATTAAGATAAATTCAACAGTGTAAAAAAGTTATGATGGACGTTATAACAGAATACTGAATGGTATAGTTTCTGTAAAATATGCAGGGATTTATGACATGTAATATGAAACGTGGAAGGATAAGAGGGCAAGTCACTGATATCTTAAGGATGTAAAACTGAGTACTTTAAATGGTAAAACAGAAAATTTAATTTAAAATTATATACAAAAAAAGAGAGGAAACTGATAACCCGCCCACTTCTTGCGGGCTGCAAGGCCACAGCGAGTTGGCACTGCGACGCCCCTGCCCTACGGTTCTTTTGGCGGTTGAGGGGCAAGATCGGCAGAGGGGTCCCTTTTGGTAGTTCCACTGCCCTTGAAAGTTTTGGCATTCACTGCGGCAGCCCCTGAGTTGTGGAATTCCCCCCCCCCAAGGGGTGTGTGTTACAGTATTAGGATGAGGAGAAGTAATGCTAAACCGCCCCTGAGGGTAACTGGGAGACAAGATACAGCACGAAGGCTCAGGAAACGTCTTCCAACTTTCAGAGGAGCAGCCGTATTGATCTGTTGCAGGAGAAACAACCTAGAGCCTTGCTAATCCTTTTAAAGACTTAACACATTTCATTATGGTGTAAGCTTTCTTTCTTTTTTCTTTATATTTTCAAATTCGTACATTTCATTAGTTTTACAATCAATTTAACATTTCGAAATTTTACTTCCTTCCCCCTCTTTCTGCGGATCCTTAAATTCATTTTTCCTATCTTCTACATATCCAGATTCATTTTATTTACTCATTTTTTTATGTGCTCTAGATATATACAGTACTCTTATAAAATGGCAGGTTATTCCATTAATCCTGCCAGTGTTTTTACCTGTTTTCAATTTATCTGTCAATATTCAATAAGCCATTTCCATTCTTTTATAAAAAGCTTGTTATCTTGATTTCTTACTCCTCCGGTCAGTTTCACCATTTCTGCATATTCCATGAGTTTTTGTACCCATTCTTCCTTTTCTGGGACTTCTGCTTCTTTCCATTTTGGGGCAAGTAACATTCTTGCTGCTGTAGTAGCATACATAAATAAATTTCTATACAATTTAGGTAGTTCTGTCCCTATAATTCCCAAAAGAAAAGCTTCTGGGTGTTGTTTCCCCCCCCGCAAATGTTATTTAAAACATCTTTTTCAGTTCATTATATATCATTTCTATGGTGTAAGCTTTCATCTTGGAGTCGCAGGCGTAATCCAATTCTGGTCAACCCTTCCTTGCTAAGCTTCGGATTCCCTAGAATCATAGAATCCTAGAGTTGGAAGAGACCACAAGGGCCATCCAGTCCAACCCCCTGCCAAGCAGGAAACACCATCAAAGCATTCCTGACAGATGGCTGTCAAGCCTCTGCTTAAAGACCTCCAAAGAAGGAGACTCCACCACACTCCTTGGCAGCAAATTCCACTGCCGAACAGCTCTCACTGTCAGGAAGTTCTTCCTAATGTTTAGGTGGAATCTTCTTTCTTGTAGTTTGAATCCATTGCCCGTGTCCGCTTCTCTGGAGCAGCAGAAAACAACCTTTCTCCCTCCTCTATATGACATCCTTTTATATATTTGAACATGGCTATCATATCACCTCCTTAACCTTCTCTTCTCCAGGCTAAACATACCCAGCTCCCTAAGCCGTTCCTCATAAGTTCCCCTTTGACACACCACAGACCCGCCTCTTTCCCTTCCAGGGCTACGAGATCCACATTACGCCTAACGTCAACCTGGAGCTGGAGGACATGAGGAACATCGTGCAGTGTGGCGGCGGGAAGTTCTTACCCAGAATGCCTCGCGCCTACAAGGTGAGCCGTGCGTGTTTATATGGCGTCCTGTGGTGGGCTGGCAGAAACACTGAGGCAAAGGGGGATACCCGAGGGCAAGACCTTACTCTCAACCTTTTATTTATTTATTTATTTGCTGAAGGACAAGTGCGTTGTGATTTCGTGTCCCGAAGACCTGCCCCGCTGCAAAGCGGCTCAGGACGCCAAGCTCCCCATCGCCAACGCAGAGTTCATCCTGACAGGTATATTGCAGCAGAAGCTCGATGTGGACGCCCACAGGCTGGACGGGATGAGCGCCCCCTCCGTTGCCGCTCCCCCGACCAGGATGAGGAGGAAAAGGGCGGCTGCGGCGCCAGCAACCCCAGCCTTGCCCAGCACAGCCAAGAGGCGGCATTGATACCGAAGCTCGGCCCCGTTACATGGCGACGTTGCCTTAAACTTGTAAATAACTCTTTTGTGTTTCATTGTTTTTTTTACCACTGTCAATAAAATGGGTGTAAAAAGCAACCTGGTTCCTTTGGAATCGTGTATCTGTGGGAAAGGGTGTGCATATTTCCTTTTATATATATATAATAATTTTTATTGAGTTTACATTTTCCATAAACACATTCCATTAATTAATGTTATCACCAAAAAGCATTTCCATAATAACCTCTTTACCTTCTTTCTGTCTTATTAAAACTTACCCTTTTAGTTGTAAATCAGTTCCAAATATTAACACTGCAAAATGTTTTAGCTCAACCCCTTCAAACGTTTTCATGTGTTTACAATGTTCTTTCATATATTTTATGAATTCACTCCAGTCCTTTTCGAACAGTTTGTCGCACCGGTTTTGGATCTTCCCCGTCAGCCTTGCCCATTCTATGCATTCCATCATTTTAGTCTGTCATTCTTCCAATGTTGGAAGTTCCTGCTGCCTCCATTTCTGGGCAAGTAGTATCCTTGCCGCCATTGTACCGTACATAAACAGATTTATATCTTTTTGGGAATTTCATTTCCAATTATACCCATATGCATATTTCCTGTGGCTGTGCCAAGGAGGGGGGAGGAATTGTATGGAAGCTGAACTGTTTTCATGCAGGGCTTTCTGCAGTTCTGCCTCAGCAGGTTCAAGTTTTTTGTTATAAATATTTTTTTTTATTAATTTTCAGTTAAAAACATTGCAATTGATAACAAATCCAATCCACTCCAATCACAAGTTAATCTGCTTTTAAACCATCTTGAGCCCTTTCTCTGATACTTTTTGCATGTAGTAAGTGCTACCCCTCGTGGTTATAAGTAAAGGCCATCTTTGATACGATTTGCTAGTACAAAAACAATGTAAGCAAATGTGCCTAAAGGGCAGGCCATACAAGAACTAGTTTTGCCCTTGTCGTAACCTCCGGAGACAGTTGGACTCCCAGCTCCCATCAACCCCAGCTAGCTAGCGTGGTCGTGGATGATGGGAGTTGTAGTCTGCCAAATATGCTGTGTTGGCTTCGCCTGCTTCAGATGGTTACCAATGGTATGAATAGTTTTTTTTTTTTTAATTAAAGGTTTTCTTGATTTACAAAAGTGTGTGCAATGTCTCTCGTTTTTCCCCCCCCATGTAACATTTTTACAAATCAGTTTTGGTTGTTGAGACATATAGGGAGAAAAGGGGGAAAGAGGTGGGTAGGATGGGGGGGATGGGTGAGGTGAGGTGACGATGTTTCTGTTTTACTTAATATATGTAGGGTTCGGTGTCAGCGTTGTGTGTGTAGGTTCTCTGTTGCTCGCTTGCGCTGCTTTGGCGGTGAGAGAGGTCGGGATTGGCGTAGGGTGTGGTGGTTCACTTGTGGTTGGCTGTGGTGATCTTTGGTTTCCTGTGTGAGTGGGGTGGGTGGGTGTTTTTTATTTTTAAAAAAGTGAATAGCAGGCCCTAACCCAGACCATAGATCCCTGTTGGTTGTGGGAATTAGAAGGGCTTTTTTTTTGCTCCTGTGCTTCATTCTGGATTGGGGCCTCCATGCCTGCTGCTTGTTGCTCTGAAAGAAAAGCTAGAGCTCCCTCCTCGCACCCAACAGAAACTTTTTCTTTCAGTGCAAATGACAGGTGGCCTCATGTACCTTCCTCCCAGGATTCCAGCCTGCGTTGCACACATACATATCTCCTGCCCGCTACTTGTCCCCCCCCCCCGGTGATCTATCAGATTGCTAATCTAGTAGAGCTCTTACGTTATGCCCAGTTAAGAATCACAGAATCATAGAGTTGGAAGAGACCACAAGGGCCATCCAGTCCAACCCCCTGCCAAGCAGGAAACACCATCAAAGCATTCCTGACAGATGGCTGTCAAGCCTCCGCTTAAAGACCTCCAAAGAAGGAGACTCCACCACACTCCTTGGCAGCAAATTCCACTGCCGAACAGCTCTTACTGTCAGGAAGTTCTTCCTAATGTTTAGGTGGAATCTTCTTTCTTGTAGTTTGAATCCATTGCCCGTGTCCGCTTCTCTGGAGCAGCAGAAAACAACCTTTCACCCTCCTCTATATGACATCCTTTTATATATTTGAACATGGCTATCATATCACCCCTTAACCTTCTCTTCTCCAGGCTAAACATACCCAGCTCCCTAAGCCGTTCCTCATAAGGCATCGTTTCCAGGCCTTTGACCATTTTGGTTGCCCTCCTCTGGACACGTTCCAGCTTGTCAGTATCCTTCTTGAACTGTGGTGCCCAGAACTGGACACAGTATTGAGAAATTGAGCTGAGAAGCTGGCAGTCCCTGGGTCATGAATTTGCTGGGCGAATGGAGCAAGTTGCAGTTCCGCACCTGCGATAAGGAAGGAAGGGATGATAATCATTTGCCTTCATAGATGTGTTTTGGAAAGGGGCCTTTCTAATGTTGAGAGCAACATTCCCTCGGGGTTAATCTTGGGAGCTGGCTGCATACCGGTGGTGGGCAGTGCTGCAAAAGTCACTCCCAACTGGATCTGCCAACTCCTGTCTTTCCCCCTTTCCTTTCCTTCTCTTCCTCATTCCCCTGTCCTCACCTCAGCCAGCCTTTGTGCCTTTTTTTTAAAAAAAAAACCCTTAAGTGGGGTACTCTTGGTCCCCACCACACTGCTTCCTTACGGGAAAGTCCCCCCACTGGAAATAATAATAATAATAATAATAATAATAATAATAAATTTTTATTATTTATACACCCTGCCCATCCAGCTGTGTTTCCCCAGCCATTCTGGGTGGCTCCCAACAGATTAAAAACAGAATAAAACAACATTAAAAACTTCCCTGAACAGGGCTTCAGATGTTTTCTCAAAGTCAGATACAGCAGTACCTCTGTAGTGGCCAAGGGAGCAAGAAACTTTCCTCATAAGGGAGACCGCTGTCTCTCCTGAAGGAGGGAAAACTTTTTGAAAGGGGGAAAGAGCTGTGAGGAGTGCTGGTTGAGACTGTATGAACAATAAAATCCCTTGAGGAGGTGCAGGAGGGAGAGACTGAATACAGAACCAGGCTGCAGACAGAGCAGGGATGCAGCATCTGATGAGCTGTTAAGCCTGTGAATCTCCACCTATCCTTAACCTATAGGCCTGTGAAAATAAACTACAGTGGTACCTTGGTTTTAGAACAGCTTAGTTTACGAACAGCTTGGCTTAAGAACGCTGCAAACCCGGAAGGTGGTGTTTTGGTTTGTGAACTTTGCCTTGGAAGCAGAACATGTTCCGCTTCCTGTTGAGTGTGTTCCCTTTGTAAATTGAGTCCCTCAGTTGCTTATCAGAGGCTTGCTGTTGAGTCCTGAGTACCACAGAGGTGATATTTAGAGCTTTGGCTTTTTCATTTTTTTGACTGTGACTTGTTCTTCGTTTTATGGGGCAGACTTGTGACTGTGGCTTGTGACTTCGTTTTTGTGACTGTGTGGAACCCAGTTCAGCTACTGATTGATTGATTGATTGATTGACTGATTGTGACTGCAGAAATGGATAAAAGCCCCCCATCCAAACAATGACTATCATCAGTGCACGTAAGAAAAAAATAATTTTAATTTTTATCATCTACAATACTGTCTTATTTATTTTATAGTACAGTACATTGATTATTGCTTTCATTTTATGGATCAATGGTCTCGTTAGATAGTAAAATTCATGTTAAACTGCTGTTTTAGGGGTTGTTTTTAAAAGACTGGAACGGCAAAAAGTAATCCATTTTGCATAGGAAAGCGCGCCTTGGTTTTAGGACACTTTGGTTTTGGAACAGACTTCCAGAACGGATTAAGTTTGGGAACCAAGGCACCACTGTATATATCACAAAAGGCCTGAATTCACCTGAGATCTCATTCCCAGGGGCATACACCTCTCAAAGCTTGGGAGAATTGTGCAACTAAAATGTGCATGCACACGAAAGCTCATACCAAGAACAAACTTAGTTGGTCTCTAAGGTGCTACTGGAAGGAATATTTTATTTTATTTTATTTTGACAAAATAGTGAGCAAGCCTTCAAGGTACCCAGAGCTCTTCATCAGGTTGGATAGCAAATAAGGCGAGGTGGGAGGCAATTTGGCTGATGATGAAGTCATGGAGTTTACCTTTGGCTGGCCTAATCAAAGCACTGCCTTAGTATGGATTTTGGACTTTCATCTAATGGGCAGACACACCTACCTTTCCTTTTTATAATGATAACCCTCTTAAGAGTTGCTTTAATGTCCTAACGGTGACAGGTTTTCAAGCTTATGGTGCGTTTTTGCCTGAAAGCAGCTGGTGTAGGTTGGAAGAAAGGGTAGACTTTTTCGCTGAAACGGGCCGTGTGTGTGCAGAGGTGAGACCCGGCGGCTACATCATAGAAAGAAACTTGGCCTCCCTCATAGTCCAGGTACACGCCGGCCTTCCACCAAGACGATTCATTTTGAGGCTCGCTACCCTCCTCCGTTGGCTCCAGACACCAGATCTTGTCCGCCAGAGAAGTGGGATCCTTGCCTTTTTGCTTTGGGATGGACTCCAAGGCTACGCCAATCACCCAGTCTCCCTTGCTCTGGACCTCAACCTCCCAGTAGTGTCTTCCTGAATGGAACCCCTCTTTCCCCAGCACAACGGGAGAGTCCTGAAATATTTCTGGATAGCTCGAGGGTTTCTTAAGCACTCCAAGCACCGTACGATAGTTTTGTAATAAGAAAGTGTATTCGGGATGAGCAGTGCCGCAGTCCAGGTGGATTGGTTCTGCTTCTGATAAGCAAAGGAAAAGAATGAGTTCAACAAAATTGGGGCATGCCAGTAACACGAGATGAGCGCCGCAACCCCAGAGTCGGACACGACTGGACCTAATGGTCAGGGGTCCCTTTACCTTTACCTTTACCCTAGCGCCATCCTAGGTTACCAAAAGGGAAAGAAACAAGTGGGCATGGGTGCCTTGCCTTCCTTTGGCTCTCATCTTACATTAAAAACATAAGATGAGAGGAGAAGAAGAAGAGTTTGGATTTGATATCCCGCTTTATCAGTACCCGAAAGAGTCTCAAACGGCTAACGTTCTCCTTTCCCTTCCTTCTCCCTCACAACAAACACTCTGTGAGGTGAGTGGGGCTGCGAGACTTCAAAGAAGTGTGACTAGCCCAAGGTCACCCAGCAGCTGCATGTGGAGGAGCGGAGACGCGAACCCGGTTCACCAGATTATGAGTCTACCGCTCTTAACCACTACACCACACAGTCTTTGTTGTTTTCTTCAGTTTGTAAGCCGCCTTGCGTATGCAGTGGTACCTCAGGTTACAGACGCTTCAGGTTACATACGCTTCAGGTTACAGACTCCGCTAACCCAGAAATAACGCTTCAGGTTAAGAACTTTGCTTCAGGATAAGAACAGAAATCGTGCTCTGGCGGCGCAGCGGCAGCGGGAGGCCCCATTAGCTAAAGTGGTGCTTCAGGTTAAGAACAGTTTCAGGTTAAGAATGGACCTCCGGAACGAATTAAGTTCTTAACCCGAGGTACCACTGTATAGAAATACAAATTGAAAATGAAATGAAATCTGGTGTTTAACATGTTAAAATGCAAGCTCCTAGCCCTCATGTGGGTGAATAGTCTGGAAATAGAGTGAAGCAAAGAGTGTGATCCCTGCTTAGACGGAAGCTTTTCAAGAAATGGCAAAGTATCTTCTCTTCCTCTATAGCAGTGTTTTTCAACCTTTTTTGGGCAAAGGCACACTTGTTTCATGAAAAAAATCACGAGGCACACCACCATTAGAAAATGTTAAAAAATTAACTCTGTGCCTATATTGACTATATATAAAGTAATTTTTCAATTTTTCCCACGGCACACCAGGCAACATCTCGCGGCACACTAGTGTGCCGCGGAACAGTGGTTGAAAAACACTGCTCTATAGAAGCCAGTTCCACAAATAAACGTCATCAAGAAACAGAATCCAGAATGGAGCCAAGGAACAGCCTTGGTTGTATATGAATGGTGTTTCTGGAGTCATCAGGCAGGTTTAAACCATAGCCTGACAGTGTCACAGTGCCCTTTACCACATGAATGGTTGCCACTTGTAAACACCGCTGTACATAACAGTGTCGTCCCTCTGCTGAATCCTTGCAGAATGCAAGCTCTGCCTCTGTGCATGTAAGGACACAGAGATGTAAGAAGGAGTTCTGCTGGATCAGACCAAAGGCCCACCTTGTTCAACATCCTGTCTTCAGCAGTAGCCCAAGTTCCCACAAGCAGGCTCTGAGCATGAAATTTCCTCTCCCATTGTTGGTTCCCAGAGACTGGTCCCCAGCAGCGCCCTGCCTCCGCATGTAGAGGTTCCATTTCACTATCATGTCCTTTATTCTGATTATCAGGTGTTCAGGATGTAAGTGGCATGCAACCAAAACACACAGCCCCCACACCAGAAGGAAATATCAGCAGCCTCAGGAGAACGGCGGAAGTATAGAAAAATCTTGAGGGAGGAAACCTAAGGGAGTCCTAATGAGGACTGAATGTTCATAGTGGCCGCAGAATGTACACTGACTGGGATGGGGAAATGGGAAACTGTAGGTGGGGTGACAGGATAATAATAATAATAATAATCTGTAACCCCACCTGCAGTTTTGAATTTCAAATAATAATAATAATAATAATAATAATAATAATAATAATTATACCCCACCCATCTGCCTGGGTTTCCCAACAGAATATTAAAAAAAGCAATAAAACATCAACATTAAAAACTTCCCTAAACAGGGCTGCCTTCAGATGTCTTCTAAAAGTCAGATAGTTGTTTATTTCCTTGACATCTGATGGGAGGGCATTCCACAGGGCGGGTGCCACCACCGAGAAGGCCCTCTGCCTGGAACCGAGTGTCTGGGACTCTGAACAGCAGCACACCACAATGCAACATTTTGTTCCACTTGCCATGGCAAGTCAACAGACGTGCCACGAATCTGTCTAATTCTCTTTGCAAGCCACCATTGCCACATCTGCCATAGAATTCCATTTGTGAAGAAGAAGAAGAAGAAGAAGAAGAAGAAGAAGAAGAAGAAGAAGAAAGAAGAAGAAGAAGAAGAAGAGAGTAGCTGCATGTGGAGGAGAGGAGACACAAACCCGGTTCACCAGATTACGAGTCTACCGCTCTTAACCACTACACCACAATGGTACGAAGAATGGTTTTCTTTCGTGTGTTCTGACATTACTCTCAATCATTCCTGAACTTCCCTTCAGTTACCTGTTCTGACGATGGATCTCATCTTATTCCATGCTAGGTATTGCAGTGGACCCTTGAACTTGCCCAGGCAAAGTTCCCTGCAAACAACAGAGTGGTCAATCTGGTTTCCTACGCTCTCAGCCTCCTTTTCAGCAGGGAGCCTAGTGGGAAGAGGAGCAGAATACCAGTTACTGCAAGTTGCCACCCGCTCTCTCACATGAAACTAGCGGAAAGACACCATACTCACATATTCAGGAGCTTCTGAACACCCTGGGAAGGGAGAAAGAAGGTGTGATGGTTAGGAATCTGGAATCTCTACTATGAATGTCTCCTTTTGTATCCTGGAAAATAACAGAATCCTGATACACCCCTTCATCCACCCTAATCAAAATCATAAGGTCCCACTCTCCACCCAATGAAATGCTGGCCGTCCTGTTTGCTGATTCTTCTGTGTTTCCTAGTGGGCCTGGAAGTGTGGGGCTCCTTTCAGCCCACAACCCTAACCAATCATACCCCCTTACCTTCCCGAAGACTGAAGGCACTCAAGTCTCTCCAATATTCCCACCTGATTTGATAAGACACAGAGAGATGAGCTCCCGCTCATACAGGAGACTAGATTGACACAGAAACAGATTTTCTCCATGTCAGCTTCACACACCATCATAGGATGTTGCAGAATCCCATGGACAAGAATGATGAGGATAGAGCCAATGGTAAGATTTCCTCATCTAGTGATTAATATTTCACCTGGGTAGATGAACACCTGGGTGGAGGGCTCCCAGCATACTGGTGCAACTCAAATATAAAAAGGTAAATTATGACCCCTGACGGTTAAGTCCACTCACGAATGACTCTGGGATTGCGGTGCACATCTCGTTGTACTGGCCGAAGGAGCCGGTATTTGTCCGCAGACAGTTTTCCAGGTCATGTGGCTAGCATGACTAAGCCGCTTCTGGCGAAACCAGAGCAGCGCATGGAAACGCCTGTTTACCTTCCCGCTGGAGCGGTACCTATTTATCTACTTGCACTTTGATGTGCTTTCAAACTGCTAGGTGGGCAGGAGCTGGGACCAAGCAACGGGAGCTCACCCCGGCGCAGGGATTCAAACCGCTGACCTTCCGATTGGCAAGCCCTAGGCTCTGTCGTTTAGCCCACAGCGCCACCTGCATCCAACAACACCAAAAACTGGGGAACACTGGCCTACGAGCGCTCCAATTGGAGAACAGCCATAATAATAATAATAAATAATAATAATTAATAATAATAATATTTATTTATTTATACCCCGCCCATCTGGCTGGGTTTCCCCAGCCACTCTGGGCGGCTTCCAACAGAACATTAAAATGCAATAATCTATTAAACATTAAAAGCCTCCCTAAACAGGGCTGCCTTCAGATGTCTTCTAAAAGTCTGGTAGTTGTTTTTCTCTTTGACATCTGGTGGGAGGGTATTCCACAGGGTGGGTGCCACTACTGAGAAGGCCCTCAGTAACTTGGCTTCTCGCAGTGAGGGAACTAGCAGAAGGCCCTCGGAGCTGGACCTCGGTGTCCGGGCAGAACGATGGGGGTGGAGATGCTCCTTCAGGTATACTGTACCGAAGGTGTTTACCAAAGGTGTTTTGGATTTGGAAGACGCTCGAACTCAGAGCAAAAGGGAGAAACGGGCTAAGAGGAAGGCACGCTTGGCAAACCCTCACCATGATCAACTCCCACCCAGAAACCAATGTCCCCACTGTGGAAGGACGTGTGGATCCAGAATTGGCCTCCACAGTCACTTACGGACTCATTGTTAAAACTGTGTTTATGGAAGACAATCTTACTCGGCTACAAGTGATTGCCAAAGAAGAAGAAGCAACTCAGGTTCATGCAGCTCCATGTCATCCACAGAGAAGCAGCTCCTGCAGCACTAGCAGTATGTATGAAGGGGACAGAGCTGGAAATTGGGTTGGGGCCTGGTACCAAGTCAGGCAAGTTGCTCAGACTGAGGAGCTAACTTGGCTGCAAGTGTTTATAGGCTTAATTGTTCCCACACTGGCTTTGAGGGTCCTAGAATCATAGAATTGTAGAGTTGGAAGGGACCACGAGGGGCATCACTCCTCCTGCAGTGACTCCACCTACCTAAACACACCATTCCTTGCTCCGAAGAGTCTTGGCCCATTCTGAATCCTTAACCTATTCTGTGTGATTGGTTGCAGACAGTGATGTGGGGCAGCCCACCTTCTAGCATGTTATCTTTCTGTGGAAAATCTGCCATTCTGTAAAAGCAGAGACATCACCTTGCTGACAAAGGTCCGTATAGTTAAAAGCTATGGTTTTCCCAGTAGTGATGTATGGAAGTGAGAGCTGGACCATAAAGAAGGCTGATCGCCGAAGAATTGATGCTTTTGAATTATGGTGCTGGAGGAGACTCTTGAGAGTCCCATGGACTGCAAGAAGATCAAACCTATCCATTCTGAAGGAAATCAGCCCTGAGTGCTCACTGGAAGGACAGATCCTGAAGCTGAGGCTCCAATACTTTGGCCACCTCATGAGAAGAGAAGACTCCCTGGAAAAGACCCTGATGTTGGGAAAGATGGAGGGCACAAGGAGAAGGGGACGACAGAGGATGAGATGGTTGGACAGTGTTCTCGAAGCGACTGGCATGAGTTTGGCCAAACTGTGGGAGGCAGTGGAAGACAGGAGTGCCTGGCGTGCTCTAGTCCATGGGGTCACCAAGTCAGACATGACTAAATGACTATACAACAACAACAAAAGTTCATTACTAACAACGAAGGCAGTGTCAAAAGCTTTTAGCAAAGTAAATCCACCAATTTAGATCACTTTGCTGACACGTCAAAATAAATTTCAATTGGAAACCAACAATTGTCCAGTCCAAAATTTTCTGGGAAACCCTCAGCAATGGTTACACTAAAGAGGTGCCAAGGTTTTGGCCTCACCAGGAGGAAGGCAGCTGAATCCGTCTGTTCCATTTTGGCCTTTCCCTGGCTCATCATCTCTCTGTCTGCAGACAGGCCCTCCCGGATCTTCCAGAGATGCGTCATCATGTTCATGCGCGCAGCGTTTTCATCCTCATCTAGTTGGGCCAGTACTGCATCTTTCTTCTGGCTCAGGAATTGCTGCAGCTCAGTGAACTCGTCCTCAATCGTCTTGCGAAGGGAATCAGCTGAGTTCTGCAATGGAAAGAAGTTCCGTTGGGAGATTTTTGTGGTGGCAGAAGTGAGAACCCAGTTACCCGTTCAGTGAGAACAAACAACTGAATCGAAATATAGCTTGTGAAAATGAGGGCCCGACACCAGAAACCAACCAGATTGGGCACTGGTTGAATACCTTGAGGCCCCACAAGCCCAACTTGGCCACATCCCCATTTAATGGTCTCCTTGCTAGGTCCACACATGCTTTTCAGTGGCAGGTGATGGTGCCATCCTTCAGCTGGGAGCCAAGCTCAGCTCCCACCCATAGTGGTGTTAGGATATTGGTACAGACCGAGCTGCAAAAGCAGCGGCGAGGCTGGTATGACTTGTGTTTTTCCCATGAGAAAGACAGCTGTTTTGTCTGCTTTCTCAACCATGTGATGTTACTGTATATCTTTACTTTCACTTTCAGTTCTGGCTCAAGAGAGATGCTAGATGCGTTATGCACAGCTCTGACTTACTGAGCTGGCAAGCAGAGACATACTCTGCATCTTATCTACAATAAAATAGTTTAGCCTTAATGGCTTGTGTGTGTTGTTCTTCACGCTGGGGAACAATCGCATATCAATGTGCCACTGGACTCGAGTAGCCAGGAATGCACTCAGGCTTCGTCCCTGCCTGGGGGGTCAGTCTCACAACTTGCCCCGGGCGGGACGTTTGCTAACAAGTGGGTGCCTGCCATTTTGAAGTAAACCCGATGCAAAATGAATTTTTCAGTTTTATACAGTCCAGGCAAGAAGATTTAGTAGGTCTATAACAGGCACCCCCAACCTGCGGCCCTCCGAATGTTTTGGCCTACAACTCCCATGATCCCTAGCTAACGGGCATGATGGGAATTGTAGTCCAAAACATCTGGAAGGCCGAAGGTTGCAGATGCCTGGTCTATAGGCAGGGACGTTGCATTTTGGGTACTTACGATGATGAGCAGCTGGGCTGGGAAATGATACCTGTATATAATGAATTGAAAAAGATGTTCAAAATAACTTTAAAAAAAAACTCAGAAGCTTTTCTTTTGGGAATTATAGGGACAGAACTACCTAAATTGTATAGAAATTTATTTATGTATGCTACTACAGCAGCAAGAATGTTACTTGCCCCAAAGTGGAAAGAAGCAGAAGTCCCAGTAAAGGAAGAAGGGATACAAAAAATTAAGGAATATGCAGAAATGGCGAAACTTATCGGAAGAATAAGAAATCAAGACAACAAACTTTTTTAAAAGGAATGGAAATGGTTTATTGAATATTTACAGATAAATTGTAAACAGATAAAAACCTTAGCAGGATTATTGTAATAACCTGCAGTTTTATGAGAGTATGTGTTTACAGTAGATAATTAAATGAGCAAGATAAATGAATTTGGATATTCAGAAGATGTTGAAAATAAATTTAAGGAACCGCAGAAAGGGAGGGGGGTAGGAAGTCATATTTTAAAATGTTAAATTTTAAGTATACATAAAAAACAAAGGAGGGGGAGGGGGAGATGCTGAGCAGCCACCATGGAAACTAAACTAAGCTCCCATCCATGGTGGCTGCTCACCATCTTAAGTACCCAAAATGCAATGTTCCTGCCTATAGACACAAGAACAGGCCTTCTCTGTAGTGGCTCCCCCTTTGTGGAATGCTCTCCCCAGGGAGGCTTGCCTGGCGCCTTCATTGCATACCTTTAGGCACCAGGCAAAAAACAAAACAAATAAAATCTATAAGGCCTTTGGCCCAGGCCTTTTAGAAGTTTGGTTTTTAATTAATTCCTTGGTTTTTTAATGTGGGCTTTTCTGTTTGGTTGTTAAGTACTTTGGGTTGCCTTCAAGATAAAGTGTGGATATTTATAACCTAAAAAAGATTTATAGATATTTTTAGAAGCATTTTTGGGTGTGGGAGAGGTGTGGAGAAAAAAGATTTTATTTTTGTATGCAACTAATTCTAGCACAAGTTGGAAACAACAACAGATCCCAACCATAGAAGAATGGAGGCAAAAAATGGTTTTAATGTATCGGCAGACTGGAAGCGAAACATGAAAAACAATGGAAAATTTTTGTCATATTTAAATAATACGTGTGGTATATGAATTTTCTGCTAAACTTATAATTCTTTTTGGTTGTTAAGTGAAAAAGAAGACAATATGGAGATTATAGTATAAGAAAACAATTTAGAATTTTAAAAACAATGGGTTGCTAATTGTTGAATGTTGATTGGTTTCTATGGAAAGAAGAGTGGGAAAATATAAATTGTAAAAGAATATTTATGGAATGGAAAGTGACTTAAAGGCAAGTAAATATAATTTATAAAGTGACTAAAAGAATATAAAATAAGAATATAATAATAATAATAATAATAATAAAATAATAATAGGCTAGGAATTACTGCCTCTTACTCTCAAGGAACGTATGTATTCTTCTTGACATCCTTCCTGCTGCTCCTGTTGTTTAATTCTGGTTTCCAGGCAACCCAGAACCTTGTCCAGCTTCCACTAGGGGAGGAATAAGAGTTTGTGAAATTAAGCAGTTCAGGGAACCTGCCATGTCCCCCAGTGTTGTTTTTTCTCTGTTTCCTTTTATTACTTTTGTTCTATGTTCCGGGATTGCAGATAGTCAATGAAGAGCAGGCTATAAATACTGCAGATAAATAAAATGCCACCTCCTTACCTTTTCTTCTCTGAACTAAATAGCCCTAAGTGTTGTAACCATTTCTCACAGAGAAGTTACTCCATTCCCCTTAAACATTTTGGTGGCCCTTTTCTGAAAGTTCCCTTTGCAGGGCTGCCTTCAGATATCCTCTAAAGGTTGTCTAGCTACTTATCTCCTTGGTTCGGGGTGTTGCATAACTCCACAGCCTCCCAACATTTCTCCCATGAAAATAGGGGCGTCCTAAGGAAAAGCAGGACATTCCGGGATCAAATCGGAAACCGGGACGGCTTCTGAAGATCCGGGACTGTCCTTGGAAAATAGGGACACGTGGAGGGTTTGTTATTATTTAATAACAAATAACGAGGAGTTCCCGGTACCTTCCCTTTCACAACACTGCCTGAATCAGCTGTTGGGGGGCAACTGCCTCACTTTACATAAAGCACCCGCTCCTTCACAGTGTCTTGTTGCACGCAGGGGCGTAGCAAGGTAAATTGGTACCTGGGGGTAAAAAAGTTTTTGTCACACACACCCCCCCCGAGGCGTGGGAAGGTCAGGTGGTACCCGGTGCGGAAAATTTCTTGTCAACCCCCCCATTGATTCCCCCCCCGCAAAAATGGTTTTACGTTATTTCATATTTTCTTACAAAGGAATAATAACAAGTAATAATAATAAAAAAACTTTTATTTATATCCCGCCCTCCCCGGCCGAAGTCGGGCTCAGGGTGGCTAACATCAGATACATAACATTGGTATAAAATCAAACAATAATTAAATTACCTCCTAAAAACATCTCAAAATCAAATTAAAGTCTAATTAGATGGCTTTCCACAGGGTTAGGGTTGGGAACAGTAAGTGTTCTCTGAACTGAAATTTCAGCCTTCATGACATAGGAAAACAGCCAAGTGAACAGCTATTTTGGTGGAGGAGGGTCAAGATATTAACCGATATGCATGAAATTTCATATATAGCTATATAATCCCTAGTATAGTAAGATAAGACCTTCGGAGCAGGCATTAAAAAAAATTCAAAAAAAATTGTTCCTTGATAATTTGTCACCCCCTCCATTATGGAGCATGGGGCGGCTCGCCCCCCCCCCCTTGCTACACCCCTGGTTGCTCGCTCACCTTGTAGTGCTCAGCAGAGTCTTTCAAGGAGCTGAACTTGTGTCCGGCATGGGCAGGCGAATCCACACAGCAAAAACAAACGGGGTCCTCATCGATGAGGCAGAAGAGCTGCAAAGTGCGATTGTGTTGTGCGCAGAGCAACCCCTGCTCAGCACCTGGGGTTTTTCTGTCTGTCGGCGCCTCCTCGTGATTTTCTGGATCTTCCTGCGCTTTCTCCTTGGGTACCTCGTCTTGGGCCTCTCTTGCCTTTTGGGCCAAGTTTCTCAGCAAGCGGTTGGGTGTGAAATGTCTGTCAGGACAGGGAGCCCGGCAGTCAGGGCAGCTAGGAGCTGCCCCTTGGCTGTCCCAGGAGGATGTGATGCATTTCTGGCAGAAGCAGTGCCCACATCTAAGCAGCACAGGCTCAGTAAAAACATCGAGGCAGACGGAACAAGTCAGAGCTTGCTGGAAACCCTCGGCCATCTCTGCTGACAGCTACGCGGCTGCTACAGATTGTAGAGTCCAGTTTCATTTTCTTTTCTCTAGTTCCTCCTTTCAGTTTTGTCTTGTTGCTTAAAGGAGCCACACCATAGAGGTGGAGCAAAGAGTGACATTTGCTGTAGCCATATGAGAACTTTGGAGTCTTTTGCAATAGCAAAGAGGCACTTCTTTCCCACGAGGGTTTAAAATGGTTAACTTCTGAAATCAGCTGAAATTTAAGTCTTCTGTGTACTTTTAACGACCTTGTGAAGCTCTCAGCCTGTTTTGAGTCTGTTTTTTTTTTTTTTTAAAGGGTGGGCACTGAATTTTTATGCTGGGATTTGTTTACCGTTGTATGGTGCCACAATTTTATCATTAAAATGCAACCTTTCTGTTGTCTGCAAGCCGATCAGAGAACAGTGTCATGGTGTGACGTCGTTGGCATTCCCATCTCTGTTAATCAATAAAATTAACTAAGGGGACATGGGGCTTTTACATTGCAGATACAGCCCCGCCATGCGCCAGCTTTGAGGCAGAATGAACTACTAATTAATATTGCTTATTAAAGGGATATTTTGTGTTATGTACCGGGTATTCAGTGGTCTGTGTTTGCCTGAGGCTGAGTCTGGACTAAGGATTCTGAGCCCCCCCTCCCCCGTGTTCTGATTTGATACATGATATCCAATCACAGAACATTTCAGGATTTGGGCCTCTGCCATTGGCCCTTAAACTCTGAGTCATGATTCGCAGCTTGGAAGTTTAGACAGCCAATCATGTTGGGAGTGGGAGTGGCCCAGGTCTTCAGAAATGTATATAAGCAGTTGCTTTGCCCCCGTTGTCAGTTGTGTACAAAAGGAAGGAGTGATATGTACTTCAGGCGTTGAAATGTGCTTGATGACAGTAAGGACTCAAAACCATACAGTATTGCCCTTTACTAGACTTTTTAATCTCAGCACCCTGAAACTCCAACCGAATTTCACTCACAACCTGGGTCAGCTACAGGTGCAATCTGATCCCAGAGTTCCCCCAGCTGCACTTATGGATGCTGGGACAGTTTTAAGCGATTAAAGAAACACCTATTTGTCTAACTTTCTTCTAGTAAGACATTTACACAGGGCAGCCTCTTCTCAGTGGCTCCTTCCAGACTCGGAAGCTCTCACCCCTAGAGAAACCAGACTGTCTTCCTCCCTGCTGCCCTTGTTCCAAAAGGTTTTTGGAAACAGACTGTTTTTAATGAAGAGGCTGCTGCCATGCTGTTTTCATTGTAATTAATTCTACGGTTTTAATAGTGCTTTTAGTACTATGATATCAAACTGCAGAGAGATATCAAATCCAAACTCTTCTTCTTCTTAGATGAACTAACACAGTAGTAATAATAATTCTTTCTAGTCTAAATGAAAAAAATATATAGGAAAAGTTGACACCTGCAAAGTGACCCACCACTACCCAGCAATATCCAGAATTTCAGTATTATCTCCAATAAGCAAATGAAGAGGGCTGGAGCTGAAAGACCCAAGTCGAAGTGTGGATGGAGGAAGGGTTTGCATTGCAATAGATATTGTGATCCTTCTGAGATATTGGAAACTTGGGTGTCGGAGGTTCGTTTGTTTCCTCTTCCCTCCCCATCCCTTTCCTTGTGTGTTGTGCCTTTCGGTCTGTGTGCCTGTAGAAAGGGACTGTCTTGATTGATTGACTGTATGTATACAAGTCACTCTGGTAGCCTTTCTGGTTGTAAAGCAGAATAAAAATGCTCTAGATATGTTGTTGTTGTTTTTGGTGTTTAGTCATGTCAGACTCTTCGTAACCCCATGGACCAGAGCATGCCAGGCACTCCTGTCTTCCACTGCCTCCCGCAGTTTGGTCAAACTCATGTTGGTAGCTTCAAGAACACTGTCCAACCATCTCATCCTCTGTCGTCCCCTTCTCCTTGTGCCCTCCATCTTTCCCAACATCAGGGTCTTTTCTAGGGAGTCTTCTCTTCTCATGAGGTGGCCAAATACAGATATATAAATATACAGTAAAGTGGTACCTCGGGTTACAGACTCTGCTAACCCAGAAATAGTACCTCAGGTTAAGAACTTTGCTTCAGGATGAGAACAGAAATCGCACGGTGGCAGCGGGAGGCCCCATTAGCTAAAGTGGTACCTCAGGTTAAGAAGTTTCAGGTTAAGAACAGACCTCCAGAACGAATTAAGTTCTTAACCCGAGGTACCACTGTATATAAACTGACTTAAATCCAGTAACAGCCAACATGCTGGGTTCGCCTTCAAAATTTAGTAACACTCTCATAGGTTTCAAAAATTACTGGTTTCCTACAACCGCTTCCTATTGATACAATTAAACTGAAGCGGTTGTAGGAAACCAGTAATTTTTGAAACCTATGAGAGCTATTGAAGGCGACCCAATGTTGGCTGTTTGATTTAAGTGTTATCAGTGGTACCTCGGGTTAAGAACTTAATTCTTAGGGCTAAAGGAGAAGAGATTGCTAGAAACCCTCAATAAAAACACAATTATGTATTGCCAGATGAACAAAGCAACTTTATTGAGGATAGCTTGCAAAGATACATAGATGAATGCAGCTAATACGGCTTTCCAGAGGTCTTCCCCCAAATGCTGCAGCAAAGGAGGGATTCTGATATGCACTGACCTGTTCCACACCTCTTTGACTCATGACCGGACTGGACTTTAGCTATCCACTGGATTTTGATGTCGTTCTCAACTGAAAGAAATGTTATCAGATTGCATATGTGGAAAAAATACAATGAGAAATGTGCTTATGCTGAGAGAAAAACATGTTCAAAAATACACTTTTAATTGGGAAGGCAGGGTGGATGAAAATTAACAATTTTTTAAATTTAAATTGGATTTTTAAAATAATATGCTTTTGGAGGAAAAATCTTTCTAGTTTTCTATTTAAGTTACATTATAGCCCAAAGGCTATTCATCAAGGAAATAAGGATTTGTTTTAAGTTTTTCATGCGTGCTAAAACTCTAAGTTGTTGTTGTTGTTTAATCGCATCAGTTAACAAACATAGATACATATGCTATAATGTTATTGTTTTAGTTAAGTAAATTGTTATTAAGGAAATAATTATTTTTCTCCTTCCAATAAAGTACAGCAGAAAAGTTGTCCAAATATAAACAGTTAACTTATTAAACCTCACAATAATTTCATAATTATCTGTCTATGTATTTCTAATAGTATAACCAAATCAGTAATTTTTGATATAACTGTAAAAACTACTCTGAAAATTTATTATTCCAAAAATGAAACCTTCATCTGGTTGTAAATATTAAGATTATACCAGCAAGAATGAGTCTTTCTGTAAAAAAAAAATAAATCAAGTCTTACTGACTAGTGATTTAAATTCGATTTGATTTAAATCAAATCCATCCTGTGGGAAGGTAACGCTAACGTGTGAGTGCAAACCCCATTGTGTGGGATAGTGGTTGTTGAAAGTGGATCGTGCAAGACAGCAGCGCAGATGGAACATGCCCTACTCTGCACATTTTCTGGGATTCTGCATTCCTCCAACTTGTAATTTCTTGCAACATGAAATTTGCCAGTTCCTGGTCTGCTCACACCACCAGCACCTATGGAAAAAGCAGGGGACAAGTGTCATTCATTTGTTATATAGGAAATAAGAGAGCTACATACACGGCAAACTCTTGCAAACAGGAGAGCTACCCTTTATTCCTAGGTGTGAGGAACATTTCTCAGCCTCAGTGCCACATTCCCTTCCGCTTCACCTGAGGCAGAGGCAAAGGTGTGTGCAGCAACTAGTGTAAATATTACCTTTGTACCTTAACAGGTAGGTAGCCGTGTTGGTCTGCCATAGTCAAAACAAAATAATTTTTTTAAAAAATCCTTCTGTCTGTCGGCGCCTCCCCATGATTTTCTGGGTCTTCCTGCGCTTTCTCCTTGGGTACCTCGTCTTGGGCCTCTCTTGCCTTTTGGGCCAAGTTTCTCAGCAAGCGGTTGAGTGTGAAATTGTCTGTCAGGACAGGGGGCCCGGCAGTCAGGGCAGCTAGGAGCTCCCCCTTGGCTGTCCCAGGAGGATGTGATGCATGCACACGAAAGCTCATACCAAGAAAAACTTAGTTGGT
>OFHU01001612.1:0-137879 GCA_900245905.1 Lacerta viridis
GTTGAATTGGAATGTCGGCGCTCCAGAAGAGGGAACGGCGCCAGCCGGCTGCCACCCTCCTCAGCGGTGCCTCTGTAGCGCCAAGCCCACAGCAGCCGCCGCCGCCTCCGCAGGTCGCTCAGGAGAGGCGGCCAGCTTGAGGAGGCTGCGGGAGAAGCCGCCGACGCTGCTGCTGCTGCTGTTGCTGCTGACATTTAAAATGGCTATATATATATATATGCAAATAGCATCAGTGGAGCAGGGATCTGATCATTATCAGCATCTCAGCAGGTATGGGGAAGGAATGTAACCATTTCCTTCCCAGCTCCAATCCTGAGGAAACTTCATCCTCTGAAGTTGCTATTTGCATAAGGAGGAAATGCCCCATTGGCACCAGTGCAAATACACATTTAATCTCAACTAGTTTGGCCTTGAAACTGTGCAGTGTCATCGCCAGTCAGTATAGCAGCGAACACTGGGCAGGATGGACAAATGGTCCAGGTTCGTAACTCCACCTAACTTGGGAGTGTTCATTTCAGTGCCCAGTGAACTTATTCCTGTTCAGACAAGTAATATATAGGTGGGTATCGCAGAGCTTGAGTCTAGAGCATTTAACTAGAAAAGTTACCTTTATCGTTAAAACAAATGAAGACAAGCTTTTGAGGAAGTGAAATGAGTAAAAATGCTTCTAAATGATATAATCCGTCTTTGCACTGATGGTGGTTTTTACAGAGCAAGCACTAAAACATTAATTGCAAGGTAAAATTGGATCCAACTTGGGACAGATAGCATCTTTCAATATGGGTGTTCTCCATCACACACACACCTTTTATGGAATTACCAGGGCCATTTCTGGATTTATAGACAACCTGAGAATCAAAATGGGTGTTATAGTGCAATCCTATACATTCAAAAGTAAAACTCAATGAATTCAAAGGGACTTAGCTACCAAACTTAACTCCCAACTGGGGGTCAGTGGGCCTCAATGAAGTGGTGGGACCCTGCTACATCCAAAGGGCCTGCCTGTCGCCTGTCCTGCTGCTCAAACTGGCCAGGGCAGATGATGAACACAGTTTCCTCCCTCCCTCCCTCCCCCCCCCATTTTTCTGCTGTGCCAACTCTAATCAGTACAGCAGAAGCCAGAGGTAGTCTGTTAACAGCCAATTCTGCCAGGCGGGAGAGCAGGGGGGGCTATATCATGTAGCCTGGCAAAAAAAAGGTTGTACAAAACATCTGGCACATCCTAACCTTCAACAGGTGGGAGTTAGGATTGCTCTGTGCTTATATTTATAAAGCTGTAAATTAAAAATAGTTTCATATTACAATTATGCAATCACTTTTTTAATTAATAAAATGCATTGCCTGTATAAGTGGGACCCATTAGTCTGCCCCTTTGTATTGAATTTCAATTAAATATCAATACGCTTCTGTTTCTGGGCAATAATTATGAGGTTTGTTGTGGGGGGGGGATTGGCCAGGATATTGATTAGTGGTCATCCATTTTTAATAGCATTCTTAATGGATCTCATGGCGAGAATATGAATCATTAAGTGCATTCATAGTTTCATTGCCACCGAGGAGAAGGAGGACCGAAGCAGCCTCCCACTGGTGCCACTGCCAAGAGGAGGTGGAGGTGGAGCCGCCGGCCATTGAGCCACATAGCTGTCACGTTCAGCTCTGTCCCAGCTTCTCCCAACATCCTGACATCATTCACATGCAATGTTGCCCTGTGTGGTTATTATTACACATCTGGAAATTCAAGAGCTTTTGCATTAAGCGTGTTGTAAGTGTTGGGTATTTCTGGAAAGCGAGGAAAGCCCACAGATGGTTTGGCCAGAATCCCTTGAGATTTTTAGCTCTATGATTAGAAACCTCCAGGATTGGGGTGACCCCAGGACCCCATTGAGGGTGCAACTTAATTTTTAACCCATGAGTCCAAAACTAGATCTACCTAGTCCAGCCCCAGCCTGATGGTGCAGGCGGCTCATGCTTCTCAGCTAAAATAACAGCTGGAGGGCACCGCCTTGGACACCTCTGGTTCAAGCAGACAGGCAAAAAGACACGTTGCGACCAAGTATTGTCATCAGCGAGCGAGGGAAATGTCTCAGCTAGCAAGGTCCATTTTAAACCTCCCCTCTTCTCATTCCAGAGAAATTGACGTTATCCAGTGAACAATTGAGTGAGCATTATTATGGCATTTCTGATTAGCCTTTGTTAAGCTACATGATGCTAGCATACCTGCAATAGTATGATTTTTCTAGTCACTGTCCTTTGGGTAGCTCTGGGTGACTGAACCTAGAATCCACTTAAATTTCCAGCATTGCTCGGCAATACAGTGTTGCTCTGGGACATCATAGCAAATTTAAATGGTGGCGAGACAGAAAATGGCAAGGTCTGCTGGTCAGAGTATTTAAAGTTCCTCCCCACAAACAATTTTGGCACTTCTGCCGAAGCTGTGGGTTGTTGGGTTTTTTTTTTTGGCAAGGAATTTCTCTGCTTACGGAAGGCCACAAAAATACCATTCTGTGATGGTCAAATGGTTTAGGTCTCCTGCTAGGCTGGGTCAGTGCCTCAGTGCCTAGTGCAGAAGGGCTGCCTGTAGCTCAGTGGTAGAGCATCTCTTTTGCATACAGAAGGTCCCAGGTTCGATCCCTGGCATTTCCATGCCTGGAACCCTGGAGAGAAGCTGCCAGCCAGTGTAGACAGCACTGAGCTAGGGGGGCTTGACCCTAGGCAGCTCCCTATGTTCAGTTAGAGCCCTTAGCTAGGAATTGCTATGAAACTCTCCCTTGGTGTCAGCAGCAGCTGAAGAGCATGGGCCGGGCGGCGGGCAGAGCACCATTCAAGCAACACAACTCCGAAGGGCACTCACTTTTGGGCACGCAGCATTAGTTGCTCAGCTCTTTGGGTCCCGGCTGGTATTTTTATTCACCAAAGAGTGCAAGGAACCAACCTGCCTGAAGAATTCAGCAGAACGTTCTGAATGCCTCCATCTGCGGCATTCAATTTGTCACTTTAAAATCAAAAAGAAGCCCAGAGAAAAGCTCACTACATGTTTCCTCTTGTCTGGATGCTGGCTATCGAAGGATGGTATTTCAGAAGACAGGCAAGCCCCCACCCTCCCTCTGCCGCCAATCTTCATTTAAGGGAACTAGCAAAGTATGCCCAGTTCTTTTACCATCTGTTTATATTCACAGCCACCTCTTCATATTGTGCCAAAGTTCTTTGGGCTTTCAAAAAGCAGTCTGCTTGGATGTAGAAACCAGAGTGCGTGCATGATAGGCATGGGGCTTTCGGGGGCTTGTTCACACATACGTGTAACCAGTAGCAGGTCGGTCACCTGACTGCTGCTCAGTGGGAGGTGGACGGGGAAGTGGGGAGGCAGCAGCAAAGTGGGTGGCATGAGCACTGGCAGAACCAATTTGTTGCTCCTGGCCTGGCACTGTGTTTGCACTGCGCAGTGGCATAGCGTGGGGGAGGGATACCGGGGCAATTGCCCTGGGCACAAAAAATAAAATAAAATAGGGGCATGCCTCTGCAGCTGCCGCCCTGACCGGAGGTGCTCCTGTCTCATCCGTATGCCTCACCCGGGCAGCACACTGAACAGGAGATGGGAGAGGACGGGCTCTTGCATCCCTCAGCCGTGTGGTGTCCCCTGCTGCTGGGGAGGCAGGTGGACAATGAGACTCGTGGTGGCGGCACTCACATACATGTCCCGCCACTGCTCTGTGGCAGCAGCAGTGCTGCATGGAGGCGCCAGTTAGGGGGTGCAATACTTCCCTTGCCATGGGCACAGGCAACACATGCTATGCCACTGGCACTGCGCTAAGCTTGGTACCACCTTGCGCCTCCACCTCCCAGTAAACAGCTGTGATGCAACCAATCAGAGGTCAAGCAAGTGCTGCCCTGCCCCCAGTCATCTGCTACTGCTTGTAACATCACCTGAAGTTTCGCACCTGGATTGCTGCGCACTTAATGATTCGTAGCTGAATGTTGCGAATCAGGAGTCACCTGTGTGGTTGACCGCTGGGAGAGTAGGATGCTGCACTAGATGGGCCTTTGTGCATGCGCGGAAGCAGCGAATCGCAACCCGTGCGTGCGCAGACATGGCACTGCAGGTTACGGACGCCGTGGGTTGCGAACGCACCTCCCGCACGGATCGCGTTTGCAACCCAAGCATCCACTGTACACTTAAGTCTTATATAAAGGATGCTCTGCTGTTTTGTGATGGCGATGAACCCTCTGGTAGTGATTGGCTGAGCTGCTGCTGTGTCACAGAAGGCAGGGCCAGCCACTGGGCTTATTGATGCTTCTTGATACCATTGGCTGGTGTGTTCTGACATTTCTTTATTTCATAAATAAAGCTGGGGGGGGCAACCCATCTCAAAGTGGCTTACAAAATGATTAAACAAGAAAACCAAGAAAAAATTACAGCCTTACTTTAAAATAGAATAAAATTACCTCCCCTTTCTAAGCATCTGGGTAGGTCTGTTTAAGCAGAAATGTTTTCAGCAAGCTCCAAAAAGAGTGCAGTGACACCACAAAACTCTCTACTGCTGAATTGGAACAAATGTCTACTGGGTTTTTGCTGAATTGATGTCTGGTCTGATTTAACGCTAAAGAGCATGTTTTCCAGGGGAAAGCAGTGGAGCAAAGGCAGAACATCCAAAAGACTCCACGTTTGGGAAGATCAGGATAACTTCATAGCTTAATATTTTTGCTTAACAGAAGGTCAATTCCTATCCCTAAGATCTGAAGTGTTGGTCACACTCTTTTGCCTGAGTGGAGGCTAAAAGCCAGTTGGGCCAGTAGGAATCCTTGAAGAATGTAATTTCTGTGAATTCTGATGTGAGATGAGTCTCAAACAGTTCTTCTTTATTTCGACGAGGACTGAAGGCCAAACAGTGGAGACCCACAATCGGATGCGAGATTTTAAAATGACCATGAGCACTGGAATTGAATCAGAGCAGCAGAATGAAGGGAAGATGTGTTTAACCCTTTCCCCTTCATTTCCCCAGTGCTCTGAGTGAACTAGCTTGGCTTCACAATGTTCCTGTGAATTAGTTCATAAAACTATGGGCTACATTCGAAAGCAGTTCCCATAACTGCCGGGAGAACTGAACTTGAATTAAGTTTGCTTCAGTGAAGAACTTTGAATTATTTTTAGTTCATCTTTATGTTCATCCTCTTATCATAGCTGTCAACTTCTCCCTTTTCTTGCGAGGAATCCTATTCGAAATAAGGGAATTTCCCTTAAAAAAGGGAAAAGTTGGCAGCTATGCCTCTTATACGTGTTTTATTTTTGCTTACACTTTGGACCTTTATTTTTTTTAAAAGAAAAACACAATTATTGGGAGAAATAAAACAAACAATTCACATTGTTTTGATGCTTTCCAAGCCTTCTTATTTCATACTTCAGCTCAGCACCTTGTAACATTCCGAACACTGGAATTTTTCTTGCCAGGGAACATTTGGCTGAACTGTGAGCCAAATATGAACTAGCTCATTTTGTAAAGTGATGAATGGGAAACTGGAATTAGTTCCTTTTCAGATGTGCTGAACCTGAACCTGAACTTATTTCTTTTATAAACCGAACCTCCCAAGCTCTGCCTTTTGCTGATCTAAATCTCCCACTCAATCACAGCTTCTACTAGCTTCACTGGGGAAAGCATACAGGTTCAGAACCAGGGAATCGGACATTGAATTTCTTGTTGCTCCAGCAATTCTAGATGTAACCTGAAACCTGCATGGCAACTCGTTGAGCCCAACTACCTGAAGTCGGCTAACATCTCCAGCAATCCATCTTGAGACATTGACTAAATGCAAACTGTGGCTGCCACACCAAGCCAGCTTTTCTCTCTCTCTCTCTAAGCCCACTTGCTTTCTTTAATGCCCAGCCTGATCCAGAGTCTTGGAGGACTCAACCTTTGCTCACAGTTTTGTGTGGCTTATACTAATACAGTGGTACCTTGGTTCTCAAACGCCTTGGTTCTCAAACACCTTGGTTCTCAAACACCGAAAACCTGGAGGTAAGTGTTCCGTTTTTCGAACATTTTTCGGAAGCTGAACGTCTGATGTGGTTGTCGGCAGGGCTGGCGCGTCCATTAAGGCGAACTAGGCAATTGCCTAGGGCGCCAAAATGGAGGGGGCGCTGGCCAGGCTTGGGGGGGGGACGGGCTAGCAGCAGCTTCTCCGCTGTAGCGGAGAGGTGCTGCTTGCCCCCTACACCACCCCCTGGCTCCCGCTAAAGCAGGCTTTGGCGGGGGGCGGGGGGCGGGACGGGCGAGCAGCAGCTTCTCCGCTACAGTGGAGAAACTGCTGCTTGCCTCTCCACCACCCCCACCTCCCGCTAAAGCAGGCTTTGGCGGGGGGCGGGGGCGCCAGAAGGTGGTCTCGCCTAGGGCGCAAGAAACCCTAGCACTGGTCCTGGTTGTCGGCTATTGTTTCCGGGGCACTTGCACCAATCAGAAGCTGCGTCTTGGTTTTCATACATTTCGGAAGTCATACGGACTTCCAGAATGGATTAAGTTTGGCACTTTTGTTTTTGCTATTTATTTTGCGTTTTTGTTTTTGAGGCTTTTTCGGTTAATTTGTTTTTGTGACTGTGTGGAACCCAGTTCAGCTACTGATTGATTGATTGATTGTGTGACTGCGGAAATGGATAAAAGCCCCCCATCCAAACAATGACTATCATCAGTGCAGGTAAGAAAAAATAATAATTTTAATTTTTATCATCTACAATACTGTCTTATTTATTTTATAGTACAGTACATTGATTATTGCTTTCATTTTATGGATCAATGGTCTCGTTAGATAGTAAAATTCATGTTAAATTGCTGTTTTAGGGGTTGTTTTTAAAAGTCTGGAACGGATTAATCTGTTTTGCATTACTTTCTATGGGAAAGCGCGCCTTGGTTTTGGAACGCTTTGGTTTTGGAACGGCCTTCCGGAACAGAGTAAGTTTGAGAACCAAGGTACCACTGTAAAGGTATTGTGCAACCGTGTATTTTGGAACTTTCCTTATGGTTTACTTCGCTTTACGTGCACGCAGGTTCCTGTTTCCCCAACCCTGCTCTGCCCTGATGTTAGGTTAATAGCAGCTTTAGGTGGGTGGGTGGGGATTTACAGCAAGAAAATGGTGCACAGAAATGGCTTACATTTCCCCTCTGCCAGCACTTCTGCTATGATGAAATCTGGACCCCCCACGGATGCTTTAAAGTTTAAAAACAAAAAACAACCAAAAATGTCAGGAGATCTGATCACAGACCTGCTGCCTCATGTTGTAGTTTGGCATGGAGAAGAGACTTTCTTGGTGAATGGTGTCCGTAGTCTGATTTGAATAGCAGATGTCAGGCCTTATAGTCATGCAGTTACAGTAGCTTGCCCGTACCTAGTAGCCAGAAAGAAACAGATGGCAATAAAGGGATGTGGCCAAAAAAAAATGAAGATGGAAACAGGGAATCACAGAGGGGAACATTTTTTGTTATCCCTGCCCAGCTCCCCCCCCCCCAGCCTGACTCATTTTTGACTCTAGAAAAATCCAGCTTTCTCATACTGGAAATATTTGGTTCATGCAGCAGGCTGGTTTCTACACCCCACCCCTCCAGCCTTTCTGTCCTCCGCTGCGTGAGCAAAATGGATGACTGGAGTTCAAAGAAACATTTCGCCATGCAAACATGCTCAGAAATGGTTTGAAGCAGGGCTGGTGAGGTGTGTGGCCTGAGGATGGGTTGTATTGCTGAGATGGTGTGGTGTGGGGAGAGTCCCAGGCAGGGGCGTAGCAAGGTAAATTGGTACCTGGGGGCAATTTTTTTTTGTCAACCCCCCCCCAGGCATGGGAAGGTCAGGTGGTACCCGGTGCGGAAAATTTCTTGTCAACCCCCCCATTGATTCCCCCCCCTGCAAAAATGGTTTTACGTTATTTCATATTTTCTTACAAAGGAATAATAACAAGTAATAATAATAAAAACTTTTATTTATATCCCGCCCTCCCCGGCCAAAGTCGGGCTCAGGGTGGCTAACATCAGATACATAACATTGGTATAAAATCAAACAATAATTAAATTACCTCCTAAAAACATCTCAAAATCAAATTAAAGTCTAATTAGATGGCTTTCCACAGGGTTAGGGTTGGGAACAGTAAGTGTTCTCTGAACTGAAATTTCAGCCTTCATGACATAGGAAAACAGCCAAGTGAACAGCTATTTTGGTGGAGGAGGGTCAAGATATTAACCGATATGCATGAAATTTCATATATAGCTAATATAATCCCTAGTATAGTAAGATAAGACCTTCGGAGCAAGCAAAAAAAATTGTTCCTTGATAATTTGTCACCCCCTCCATTATGGAACACGGGGCACCCCCCCTTGCTACGCCCCTGGTCCCAGGGGTCGGATAAAGAGGATGCAGTGGCAAATTTGGCCCCTCTGCCCTGAGGTTATGCTAGAATGCCCAATACAGTAGCGTTCCATGGGATTGCAGGAAATCAAAATGGCTAGGGCTGCAGGGCTGTTGTTGCATACTATCCCCTCAGTCCAATATGCATTTCAGGGATAAAAGCAGGGTTGTTATACTCTCTCATCCTCAACCCACCCTGCAATGTTGTCTAATATTCCTGGGTATTACTGCAGGGTCTCAGTGGCATTCTGATTCCCCTGCTGCTTAGCCCCTGCTCACTTTTACTATTTGGACAAAAAGGAATGATTAGTTTCAGATCGAGGAGCTAGTGACATGCAAGTTATGGGCTGGGCCCTCAGAAGCCATTCATAATTTTCCTTCTAAACTGTTCTCAGCGATAATGGATCTCATTACAATAATGGCTTCTTTATTCCTTACGACTTGCTTGCCATTATACAGTCTCTCTTTCAATGTCAGTTTCCGGAATCAAACATTTATAAATAGAGAAGAATCTTGGGTGCATAAAGGCAAAAGAATCAGCTGTGTCCAGGCATAATTAGCAGCCATTTAATTTTAGCCTTTTCTCCTTGAAATCTTTTAATTTCTGATTGGCTTAGTGGAATCCTGAAGTCCCAGATAGCCAATGCTGCCAATTATTCCAAAGACATCATTATCTTCCAGCTACTAATGAGAAGGACTAAATGACAACACTTTGTTTGCTTAATTTTCTTCCTGTGCTATAGAAGTTTCATATGTTGTGACTGTCTTTCTGTGAAATAATAAGCTACAGCTGGAACTGGCAGACATGTGTTTGCCTGCCTACCACACTAGAATAATAGAATCATAGAACTGTACCGTTGGAAGGGACCCCCAAACACCATCTAGTCCAACCCCCTGCAACACAGGAATCACAACTAAAGAATCCCTGGACTAAAGAATCCAACCTTTATCTTTGTGTTGCTGTATTTATCTTGACTAGCCTTGACCGACCTGGTGCCCTCCATGTATTTTAGACTACAATTCCCATCTGCCACAGCGAATGCCACCACTGCCACATCCACTGTCCTGAGAAAATCCCGATTTTATTTTATTCTTCGGTAGATTTACAAAAAAAAGGCAGCGGTGGGCATGGAGATGCCGTGGCAATGAGATGCTCTCTCGCAGCCACCACTGCTCAGAACAAGTGCTGGCTCATCCTCCACTCTGAGCTTGGAAGCGGCAGTACTGGCAGGGGAAATAGGGACATTCTGGGATCAAATCAGAAGCTGCAATAACATTTGTAATTCTGGGATTGTCCCTGGAAATTCAGGACATTTGGAGGGTATCATCACCTTGTCGTGGTCAGTGGGCTTGCACGTTCCTATGACCCTTGTGAGAGAAGTCGTCGGGAGCCTCGTACGCCCAGTAGGGTCACCCAAGGCGGTAAGGTCAAGGGGGAGGAGCTAGACAAAGAATGATCCAATGGCAAAGTCCTCAATGGCAGAACAGGCAGAAGATAACCAGTGGTATGTTACAATGGCTGTGAAGGCAGATGAAGGCTGCAGCAGATAAGAATCTACTGGTCGTCGTGATACTCGTGCCATTGGAATAGAGCCATACTGCGAAGACTGTGTGTTGGTCAGCATGCAATGATTTACACACATAAAATGAATTCAAGCACAGGCTTCTTCCAAAATCCCATTCTAATGGACTTTGAAGATGCTCGAACTCAGGATGCAAGGGAGAAATGCGCTAAGAGGAAGGCACGCTTGGCAAACCCTCACCATGAACAACTCCTGCCTGGAAACCTATGTCCCCACAATGGAAGGACGTGTGGATCCAGAATTGGCCTCCAGAGTCACTTACGGACTCACTGTTAGGACTGTGTTTATGGAAGACAATATTACTCGGCTACGAGTAATCACCAAAGAATGTGTACCGTACTGATTTGAGCATTAAATATTTCAGCTGAAACTGAAACCTGTGTTCAAATTCTTCATCCAGCAAGAACTAGGGCTCTTGTGGGCTTCCCAGTGCGGGCAACCAGATGTTTGACTAGATAGACCTGATCTTGTAGGGTTGTTTCTGTCAGTGTTTGACCTCCTTTGCCTGGTCCTCAGATTCTAGTCGGCACAAAGAGTCCTTGAGAAAGAGTACTTTGCAGAATGCTTCTTTTATTCTTAAAAAAAGTCTTCTCCAACCACGACCGACAGAGTTATACATATCAAACGCAACCAGCTTTCTACCATCCGACCAACCCACAGCACACACAATCAATGACCACTCTATATCCTATGTATGTATGTATGTATGTATGTATGTATGTGTGTGTACAAGCATATTTGGGTGAAAGGTTGCATGAGTCATGCAGGCTTTGCTAATTCATTGTAGGCCGCTGACTCATGCTGACTCAGTTCCTTTTGTATTAAAGAAACAGTGGCTAATTTTAAGCCATGACAGTTTCTGTGACCCATGTGTAGAGAAGCATGCTGGTGTAGGTCAGGTTTTGGGGAACTGGTCTGGAACCCCTTCCCTGGCATAGATGGGGGCCCTTCACTTCCCTTTGCGACCCATGCAATTGCTACGTTATCTTCCGCCTTCACTTTGATTATTGACATGCTACTCATTTCCCTTGTAATTTCTCAGGCACGGATGCTGGTTATTTTCACAGTCTGTGTTTATCCTTCTCTGCATTTTATTGGTGTTGTGGTTCTTGAGCTCTGCTACCGAATTCTGGTTTTATGCACATATTAAATCCGATTTCCCTTCACTACCCCTCATTACTCAGCAAATGCTGTAATCCAAAAACCAAAGAACAGCGATTCTGTTTTATGTATATTTTGTTACCTCCTTTTTATCATGCGTTAAGGCAACACCAGGTTAGCTTTCATAAAGATGATTTACGGCGCTGTATATTAAATTGACAGGTAATGGATATTTATTGGTGTTTTCAACAGCCTGAGAAATGTAAGCCATGTTTTCATATTTTTCCTCTCATATGTCCTGCCCCCATCCAAGGACACTCAGAACTTGAAAACCTGCCTTTCGTGGGAAGTTTCCCCACTGATCTGCACTAGGAAAGCTGAATGACTAACCTTGATTTTCTGCTCCTGATATGAAACTGCAGATTCGCCTGTGGTGCATAAGACAGCAAGTAGGAGAATATTGTCACTGGATTTGTGACAAAAAAACAGGCAGGGGAGACAGAATGTGCATTTTGCCAGTTGTGGACAGTAATGCACAGCTATGATACAGGACTGCATCGTCCTGCTTGGAGCAATGCTCCTCTGAAAAGGGATGTTCTATTTTCCTGGGGGCATTGTGGGTAATTACAGTGGGGGCCACCCAGTGCTAACTGTTTAGCCTGGAGTGTTCAGCATTGCGTACCAGGTGTAGAGATTATGGCGCATTCAGATCATACACTACGCAACACCCATCACTGTGGATAGCGAGATGATGAATAATGTAGTTTTTGGTGGAAGACACACTGCAGCTGAATGGAAGCAGCGCTGCATGTGATGAATACAGAGGGGGTTCGAAAATGAGGCCTTTTTATATTCCCACTGTTGATACAGTTGTTTAAAAATGTTTTTAATCTTGTGTTTTAATGGTGCAACCTGCATACCACACAACTGTTCCATTCTGAGCGGGACATCACAAATTTAAAGCAGACATCCTGGTTTCAAATTTAATCCCAGAATGTCCCGGGATCTACGCATCCTTCCTTGGGCAGCCACCACCAAGGAGCTCTACACCCCCCTCTTTTCAGTGTCTTAATAAACTAAGCGGGGAGAGAAGGCGGCTGCAGGGAGAAGCCGGGCTCTCCACTGATCAGAGCACTCAGCGGAGAGCGAAACAATATTGACATGATGGCAAGGCATCATGGCAGAGCGAGGAAGTGAGGACGGCCCTCCACTTTGCTTTGCTCAGCTGGAGTGTGCAGAGCACACAGTCCTGGGGAACCGCGAGCCCGGGAGGAAGGTGACAGCAGAGCATGGAAAGGAATGAAACAGGGCTCCTCTGCACCTCTCTGGTGGCGGTGGCAATGTCTATTCTTTCCCTCCCTCCTGCTTGACTGGCACTGAGGAAGTTGCAGCCTCCATAGCCCCCTTGTGCACTGGTGCCCAGAGGACGAGAGGCGTACCTCTGCTCCTTCTCTGTGTCGTTTCTCAGAGGCACCCATGTCCCGGATTTCAGGTTAAAAAGTGTTGGAAGGTATGAACCTGCCTTGGAACTTTAGGGCAGGGAATAAATAAATGAATACATCTCCCTAGGGGTGTGGAGGGGGTGGTTTGCCCCAGGTACTGCTCTGGGAGGGGGGTGACAACATGGCTCGCTGCCTCCCCCCAGCTGTAGAGTGGCCTAGGGCACACACGCAGTCATCCTTATGGGCTGCCGCATGTGCGCAGTCTGTACGGACGTCGCGTGTGTGCCACTGGGCGGTTTGACCCGCCCCTTGGCGTCCTGCCCCGGGTGCCGGAGAGGGTTCCTCCGCCACTGCGTCTCCCTCCCCGGTGCCTGCTGCCCAAGTCTGTCAAAGCAGAGAGAGCCTTTCAGGTAAGTCTGCACCACAACTCCATCTTGGATGGGAACTGCTGCATTAAAAGGTAGTTCAGCATCCTTTTTCCCGTCAGTGTGAGCTTGTGGCAGTGAAGCTTTGCACCACTTTGATGCTGTTCATCTTTTGCTTCCATCTGTAGAAGCTTCGATGTTGACACAACATACCGGATGCGCTGTGTATTTTGCAAGTCGCTACACCTACACACAGATACAGTATAAGGCCCGTGGGATTTTGTTTCCAAGCTACTGTAAGCGCTCGGAGCCTACAAGCCATGAAACTGCCATCATTCCAAGCCTGACTCAAATGGTTTGGCTGAGCTTTTGTCTTTCAAAATACTACAGAGACCTGAAAAGGTGGTGCAGGGTGGAGGTGGGGGGGGGAAGAGACTTGTGAAGCTGATTGGAATGGTTTCTAATGGCAAACGCTTTGCTGAGATTGCAAGGAAAAGCAAAATTTACTCTTGAAATACAGTGCTTTTTGCATGTGGGTTATGCACGTAAGCTGAGTATTCTCCAGGGGACATTTCAGTATTAAAAAGGGGCTCCTGAATGGCCAAAAGGGTTTCCTGTGGGCCTCAAAATCTCTCTCTCTTTTTTTTACATCTGCTGGTGTTTATGTCCTCAATTGGCCGTGGCTTTTCGTTCCAATTTCTTTTGAAAAATAACCTGTTCTCCAATTAGATTTGGTTAGGTGACGGAATCATCAAGGGCTCAATGATTGCAGGTTCAGAGTGAAGGCACTGCTTCCTGAATACGCATTGCCCTTGCTCTGAACTAGCTTTCTCAGCCCTCTGTGACATTGTCACATAGCCAACTTGGATTGGCTGTGTTATGGCTTCCCTGGTACTAGGAGGAAAGGTTCTATGTTGTTGTTGTTGGTGGTGGTGGTGGTGTTTTTAATGGTGCAAAGACTGCCACGGATTAAAAATACTGCCACCACCTGTTAGAAATGAGTATTTGCACCCATAGAATCACAGAACTGTAGATTTGGAAGGTATCCTCAAGGGTCATCTAGTCCAACCCGCCTGCAATGCAGGAATCTCAACTAAAGCATCAGTGACAGAAGGCCAGGCAACCTTTGCTTTAAAACCTCCAAGGAAGGAGAGTCCACCACCTCCCTGTGGGAGTCTGTTCCACTGCTGAACAGCTCTTACTGCCGGAAGGCTCTTCCTAATGTTAAGTTGGAATCTCCTTTTGTGTAACTTGCAGCCATCTGCAGGTATCTGAAGAAGTGTGCATGCACACGAAAGCTCATACCAAGAACAAACTCAGTTGGTCTCTAAGGTGCTACTGGAAAGAATTTTCGATTTTGTTTTGACTATGGCAGACCAACACGGCTACCCACCTGTAATTGCAGCCATCGGTTTGGGTCCTACCCCTCAGAGCAGCAGGAAACAAGCTTGACTGAGCCAATGACACTAAATGAGGAACGGCTTAGGGAGCTGGGTATGTTTAGCCTGGAGAAGAGAAGGTTAAGGGGTGATATGATAGCCATGTTCAAATATATAAAAGGATGTCATATAGAGGAGGGAGAAAGGTTGTTTTCTGCTGCTCCAGAGAAGCGGACACGGGGCAATGGATTCAAACTACAAGAAAGAAGATTCCACCTAAACATTAGGAAGAACTTCCTGACAGTGAGAGCTGTTCGGCAGTGGAATTTGCTGCCAAGGAGTGTGGTGGAGTCTCCTTCTTTGGAGGTCTTTAAGCGGAGGCTTGACAGCCATCTGTCAGGAATGCTTTGATGGTGTTTCCTGCTTGGCAGGGGGTTGGACTGGATGGCCCTTGTGGTCTCTTCCAACTCTATGATTCTATGATTCTATGAAATGCTCAATTTCATAGTTACAGGTTGGTTGCTGTGTTGGTCTGCCATAGTCGAAACAAAATTAAAAAAAAAAAAATCCTTCAAGTGACACCTTAGAGACCAACCAAGTTTGTTATTGGTATGAACTTTCGTGTGCATGCACACTTCTTCAGATACCAATTTCACGTCACTGTAAGATGAGCCTCACCAACTTGAGAGATGTTCCTCCATTTCATCTCAGTGAACAAATTGTGATATAAAGGCCCAGGTGTTACCTCCTCTATAGATAATTTGCATGTGTGCTAGCATTCAAAGCCAGACGGGGGAATGCGATCAATATTTATTTATTTTCATACTTCCCATAAAATGCACTCGACATTGTTTTTGCTTCGGGGGGCACTCTGTGCTTTACGTTCATTTCCCTCACCTTCTAGCAGAGCGAGAATGCACTCTGCACATGCTCAGAGAAACCATGTCCCCCTGTCCATTAAAACAACATAGAAACAACCCTAATAGACTGACCAACAAACAGACAAACAGGCCGGCAAGCAGACTTCCTATCTCAGTACAATCTGGGCATTGAGGAAAAACACCAAACCTCTTTATCTCTGGTTTGAACCTGATGGCTGTCTGTGTGTCTGCTTAAAAGTCACATATTTACTATTAAATGGAAAAAAGGAGAAAGAGAGGAAATGCCAGTGAATGAGCACGTGAGACAAAGGGGTGGTGGTGGGAGATGGCATCTGATATATGGATAAATAAATGGATTAAGAATGGGAAAATAAATAGACTACATCTATCAGGCGGCCATATAACTAAACTCGGCTTCTTCCCTGCTGAGTGATATGTGTGTAAGACTGAGCGACTCTCCCTCCCTCCCTCTTCTCTTCCTTCCCACCCCCCACAAGCTGGAGGGCCAGAAGGTGGGGAGGTGCCTTAGGATAATGACAGCAGAAGGCTGAGGAAGCCGACAGCTGGCAAGCTCTGCCCCAATATGCTTTCCTGAAAGCAGCAAGGAGCAGTCAGAAGATGTGATGGCTGAACGGCTCACTTCGCCGCAGAAGGGAAGATTAAAAGTAAAATTAGTTAATAATGTCTTCCTTGTTTCAAAGCATCGCTGTCCAGACCTCCTTGCCATGCTTCCTTCCCACCCCCCAACACGTACTCTTCCAAATGTCCTCCGACCTCTCCAAGAGTCACAGGAGTTCGCACGGGAGAACAAAATCAATGGTATCCTTCAAGCAAGCTTTGTTTGGCAAAGGAGCAAAGGTATTACTGGATGTCGGAGGGAGAGCACATGACTACTGTAGGGGTCACATGACTTTTATGGCAGATTCCCCCCTCCCAAGATAAAAGAAGCATAAGAAAACACACACACCACACCAACAACCCAACAAACAGCTCTCTCGCAGGTGTGTGCTGCCTATTTTTCCAGAGCGCAGTCAATGCAGGCTTAATATTGTTATAGATCTGGGGACCCCCCCTAGAAATTAATAAATTGTAGTTTTTTTATTATTTGGCATATTGAAGGGAAGATCTCAGGGCCAGTGGAAAAATACAGGCTAAGCTTCTATTCCAGGCCAAGGCCTCACCTGGGATAGAGGCATCAACACGACAAAAGGTGTGGATGGCCCATCTGAGAGGAATTATTGGACCTAGGCAGACAGAGGTTACCATGTTGATAGGGTGTGTGTTTGAGATGTCAATAAAAGAGAATCTTTAGAGCAATGCATGCTGGGAAGATCCTGCCAACCTAACAGTTCGAAAGCACGTCAAAGTGTAAGTAGATAAATAGGTACCACTCTGGCAGGAAGGTAAGCGGCGTTTCCGCGTGCTGCTCTGGTTTGCCAGAAGCAGCTTAGTCATGCTGGCCACATGACCCGGAAGCTGTACGCCGGCTCCCTCGGCCAATAAAGCGAGATGAGTGCTGCAACCCCAGAATCGTCTGTGACTGGACCTAATGATCAGGGGTCCCTTTACCTTTACCTTTTTATGCTGGGAAGGAGAATGCGGGTGGCGCTGTGGACTAGAACACTGAGTCTCTTGGGCTTGCTGATCAGAAGGTCGGCAGTTCGAATCTGAATGACGGGGGGAGCTCCCGTTGCTCTGTCCCAGCTTCTGCCAACCTAGCAGTTTGAAAGCACACCAGTGCAAGTAGATAAATAGGTACTGCTGTGGCAGGAAGGTAAACGGCATTTCCTGTGTGCTCTGGCTTCCTTCAAGGTGTGCTAGGAAAAAGAAGGGAGAGAGAAAAAAGACTGGGATCCATTTTGGGCAGGTTGGCTGAAGGCAGACTGGGAGAGAAGCCTTTGACTCTAGGGCTGCACTGCTGAGGTGAACAAGCCCCTCTTGAGATGACCATACTGTAAGATCTGGACTCTCTCCATGCACACTGAATTTGTAAATGGGTGAATAAACAATATTTCTTAAAGCTATGACAGTCTCCACCATGTCTCAATTCTCCAAAGGAACACAGACCCTGGGTGAATTCTTAGGACCCCCTGGGTTCTTGCTACCACTCAGCAGAGTGTGGGTGGCACCCAACTTTTGTAAGACTGGTGTTACTTTTGTAAGAATATATAAAAAAATGGTCAACAGATGCTCTGGTGCTCTTTTAACAGTGTGCATCCAAGAAGGTAAGATCACAATTTTCCTAAATAAAACCTGTCCTGGGTGCCACAGAATCAGACTCTGGATATTGGCACAGCCTGCCTGAATAAGCCTCTTTGCTTTGCTTAGCTCAGGGATGAGTAGATGTTGTTAGACTAGAGTTCCCATCATCCTTTACCATCGGCCACAGTTGCTGGGGCTGATGGGAGTTGGAGTCTGACAACAACTGGAAGGCCAGATGTTCCCCGTCTCTAGCTTGGCTGCTTGTAACCTCTGACAATGCACCATCACAAACCCCATGCTTTGGATGACACTCTTATGACTGGTTCAACCATGGGTCTGGGATAACTATTGCATGGAGCAATGGCTGGGCCCATAGTCGTGCATGAAATTCATTGTGAACTGAGGCATATGTTCCAGTTACAGGTGGGTAGCCGTGTTGGTCTGCCATAGTCAAAACAAAAACAAAATAAAAAAATTCCTTCCAGTAGCACCTTAGAGACCAACTAAGTTTGTTCTTGGTATGAGCTTTCGTGTGCATGCACACTTCTTCAGATACCTTCAGAGTACCTTCAGATACCTTCTTCAGATATACTTCAGAGGCATATGTGTGCAGGAATATTATTTTAAGTTTATGAGATATTTTATGCTGTGACCTCAACACTCTCCAACATGGATCCAACAACTGGGAGTTTTCTGGGGTCTTCCCAGACAAGGGGTCTTGTGACAGACAAGTCGATATGATGCTAAAGTTTTATTAAGCTGCAGCTACGACAGAATAAAGAATAAGAAACAACACAGAGAGAATTAAAAAAAAATACTTATAAAGATCCTTATGTGCTTAGGAGTAGAACCTTCTTGCTTGCTTACCTATTCTGTCTAATGTTATTCTAGCCAACTCATCCTTTTTGCCATTTATTCATTTATCTACTTGAGTTGCCATTTTCTGATTGACTCCCTATACTTCCTTTTGTCTTTTGATAACAACCTTTCACTTTGTTCGTTGTATTTCCTGTCCCTTTCAAGAACATTACTTAATCTCATCCTGCCTTACAATACACATGTATCCTACTCCTCACTTTGTTCCGCTATTCTGACTTTAGATATTCAAGCTAAAGTGTTTCTGCAATGTTCCTAGCTAAGCATATTTCTGCAGAAATCAGTAACTTGGGCATACTTGCCACTGAAACCCAGCATTCGTCAATTATTTCTTTGGAATTTTGCCCAAGCATTTTCTATTACCCTTATTTTGCTTCTGCCTTTGGAAGGGCCATAGCTTAGTGGGAGATCATGGACTTTGCATGCAGAACATCCCAGTCTCAATCCCTGAAATCTCTGTGTGAAATCCTGGAGAGCTGCTGCCAGCCAGTGTAGACACTACAGAGCTAGACGGACCAACAGCCTGCATTCGTATAAGGCAGCTTTCCGTGTTTTCTATGTTGTTCCTGCCTGTTTTTAGCTGTGGTATGATGTGAAGTGGCTGGGTGCAAAAAACAGACTCCTAAAGTATTTTTAGGATTTCAAGTAAAGTATTTCAAAACTTTACTTGCAGAACTTTCTTCAAAACAAAACAAAAACTTCAAAGATACATTTGAATAATTCCATACAATATCTTGGGCTGCCCAGCACAGGCTCAGCATCTTAGAAATAAAATATAATTCCAAACCGGCCCAGAACCTCTTTCCTTACACTCTCCATTTTGCCTGGGGCTGTGTGCTCCTAGAGATCTTCATTTACATCCTTACTCTCAAAGAGCCTTGGGAACAAAGACTAAAGGCAGCACCGTCTCAAAATGGACCAAAATTGCAACCAAATGCCTTTATCACCTGATCTAAGGTTAAACACTCATGTTTTAGCTAGCAGAAAACAACAGCAACCAAAAATAAAAAATAGAACAATAGAACTTCATGTTTCAGTTCCATAATAATAATAATAATAATAATAATAATAATAATAATAATAATTTATTTATACCCCGCCCATCTGGCTGGGTTTCCCCAGCCACTCTGGGTGGCTTCCAACAAAATATTAAAATACAATAATCTGTCAAACATTAAAAGCTTCCCTAAACAGGGCTGCCTTCAGATGTCTTCTAAAAGTCTGGTAGTTGTTTTTCTCTTTGACATCTGGTGGGAGGGCATTCCGCAGGGTGGGTGCCACACCATGGAATCAAGTACAGATAAGCTGGAACTCTAAAATCCAAGAATAAATTTGAGAAGAATTTCAAAAGTGTCTCTCTCAGTCTTGATTCATGTTCTACTACACTGCAGGTTCACAGCTCAGCTATGATTCTGTGTAGATCTGTGCAACAGATTTGTCTGAATCCTGAAGAGATTCAGGCTGATTTCTATCAAACTGTGCCAAATCAATATTGTATTGAGGCAGCTACAAATCACTGCAGAGCTGGTCAGGTGGACTTAAATCAATTTATAGCAATTTGTGCGAAAGGAGAAAATAAATAAAAGTCTCTCAAAAGACAGAAAGACTGTCTCCAATGTGTTGTAGTTATTAATTACAACACCATATAAGGAGAATGCCAGGGTGGGAAGAGGAAGAGGAGGGAAAATAGACTCAGATCCTGATAAAGTGTGTGTGTGTGTGTGTGTGTGTGAGAGAGAGAGAGAGAGAGAGAATGTAAGCACATACCCCAGATGACAGATTAGGACAGAGGTTTTCAACATGGCTCCCTTAACCAACTACATTCTTTCTGCAGCACCCCATGTCACCCCTTGCCTGCAGAGCTGGCAGCCTCTCACCCTTTTTTGAACACCTTCCCTTGTGGACTGCTCCCTCAGCCCCCTCTCCTCTCTCATCTCCTTGGGAGTCCTCTGCACTCCCTGGTCTGTGAGCTGCCCCTGCCCTGCCCCAAAGAGAGCCAGGGCTGTTGCAACAAACAGCTGTACAAGCCTTCGGAAGGCAGAGACACAAGATGGCATCTGAGAAGGGAGAAAAGGAAAGAGGGACAGAGGCCAATGTTGCCCACGGCACCCCTGAACATCATTCAAGGCACCCCAGGGTGCCATGGCACACTGGTTGAAAACCACTGGGTTAGGAGGTGGTGGCAAACAGCATTCTGTCCTGCCCTTGATGATGATGTGGACATGGTGTGGGAGAGCAAAAAGGCCACTTTGTTGCAGCAAATGCTCAGTGGCTCCTCTCCCTCTCCCTGCACTGCTCCCCACCCACAAATCCATTCAAGATGAGGCTCATGGGAGAGAATAAAGAAAGGGAGAAGCTGTTGTGGCAGGGAAAGAGGCAGTGGCTGTTGGAGCATTGTGGCAACCTCTGCCAATTCAGATGCCTCTGAAGATTTTGTTTCCCAGCTTGGCACAAGGGTTTCTGAGGGAGAGGTAGCAGTCCTCATCTGCATCTCGGCACCAGGTACCATTTTGAAACAAGATGGCAAGCCAAAACGTGAGTTTGCTGGGATTTTGCCCAATATTTTTTGGTGATGGGTTGAAACCGTGCCTATACAAATGCACCAGTGTGTGTGTGTGTAGGCACAGCTCGCAAATAGCAACATCCATTTAAAAACACAAATGTTGTGTTCCCCCACCCCACCCCACCCCAAGAAAACACCCAGGCAGCATGGGCGCTCCACACTACTACGTGTCTGTCTGTCTCTCTGTCTGTCTGCAAACACACATTTCAACCAGATGTTAGCCATGCGTGTGCATGCATGTGAGTGTGCGCATAATGGATCTGTGGCAACCATCTGACTGAAGGGTATGGTGCCTCTGAGTACATGCAGAGTCATTTCATGAGCACTGTACAAATTAATTTGATGCCCATGCCCATGGAATTAAAATTAAGGACTCTTTGAGGCAGGTTTGATTGCTCCTTTTGCTTGCGTTTTGCTGTGCTGTGGTCTGCTTCCACCTGGGCCACAGCAAGCACCCTTTGTATTGCTTCCTTCCCTATCTCTAACAGGGTGGTGGTTGTGGTGGTTGTGGTGGTGGGGAATTCTTTAATGACAGAAAGTTATTTAGTGCAGCATGGAGTTAATTGCTTCTAATCACTGCTTACATCCATCTGGTTTTATGGTAGACAACAAACCTCTTCATCGGATTTGCTCATTAGGCATATTGTAAATCACAGAAATACTCTGGCATCTCACATATTGTGATCCTATTAGCCAGGCTGCATTTCTTGTGTAGCCATGAAAACAAAGGAGCAGCCACAGCAGCAGTGTTGCTGCCGGGACACAGTCTGATCGGGTTCATATTTTTCTGTTTGTCAAGGGAGACCAAGGAGCAACCTCTTTTTCTGGCTGCCTTGGAAGATCTTGCAAAGTTAATGATCGTTTAGGTTCAAGATTCAAAGAAAGCAGGAAAACTGCCAGTGTTTATTAGCATTGCTTATTGGCATTGCCAATCCGTAGGTTAAGAGTTTGTATGGCTGACTCTCTAGCAGTTGGTGCCTTTTCTTGTTTGCACCAGGTAGGAGTGAGCTACCCACGTTGTGTCACCAAGGCAACTTTGCAGCCTCTTCCCAGATCTTCATATGTTCTAAGGCCAGGCCTTTTTTTTGCAACCGGAACTCATGGGAACACAGTTCCAGCACCTTTCAGGTGAGTGCCGTTGCCATTATAAGACAACAAGGTTCATGGTAAGTTCCGGCATTTCTTTTTTCTATAAAAATAAGACTGTCTAAGGGCACATCCACACAATGAATTTAAAGTGCCTTTATTCCATTTTAAGCACCAAAGCTTCTCCCCAAGAATCATAGGAACTATAGTTTGTCAAGGTCTCCTAACAACTTTCAGCCCCCTTAGCAAACTACGGTCCCTAGGATTTTGTGTGTGTGTTTGGGGAGGGGGAGCCGTGAATTGGTGCAGACCACACTAATCTGGGTGGGAGGTAACTAACAGAAGACAGAAACAGGATTCATTATGTTCTTTATGACGGAGAACAAGGCCAAGCTGAAGTTCAGCAGAGAGAAATGTAAATTTGTGTATTGAGGTAGGAAGCAGCAGGTAACTAAAGTAGAGGATAGGTGGCAGACTTTTTGAGAAAGGATCTAGGGGTTTTAGTAAACCACAAGCTAAGCATGAGTCGGCATTGTGATGCAGCAGCTAAAAAGGCTAATGCAATTCTAGGATGCACCAACAGAAGTGTAGCTTCCAAATCATGGGATATAACAGTACTGCTCTATTCTGCTTTGGTTGCTACTTGCTCGAAGTACTGTGTCCAGTTCTGGGCACTACAGATTCAGAAGGATGTTGGCTAAGTGGAATGTGCCCAGTGGAGGATGTTAAAGCTGGCGGAGAGGCCTGGAGACTATGAGAAAAGGTGAGAGGAGATGGGTATGTTTAGCATGATGGAGAAGAGTTGGTGAGGATCATTTGACAACAATGAGAAATTGAAGCATTAGTGTCATTGGCTCACTCCTGTGGGATACTCTGCCAATCGAGATGCAGGGGGAGCCTTCTGTGCCAACTTTTATATACCTGCTGAAAACCTTTCCATTCCGCTAGGCCTACATAGGAATTTAAGAATACAGTCGTACCTTGGATCTCAAACGCCTTGGCTCCCGAACAAATCGGATCCCGAACAATCAAAACCCAGAAGTGAGTGTTCTGGTTTTTGAATGTTCTTTTGGAAGCTGAACATCTGACGTGGGTTCTGTGGCTTCTGGTTGGCTGCAGGAAGTTCCTGCAGCCAATCAGAAGCCGTGCTTTGGTTTCCGAATGTTTTGGAAGTCGAACGGACTTCCAAACATTTTTTATGGCTTTATTTTATGGCTTTATATTTTCATTGCTCTAAACTGCTTTGAAAGATATATTTTACGGTACAGCTGTTTGCAAATATTTTTTTTGCAAAAAAAAATATGTTTCTAAATTTTTTAAAAAATGCATGTTTCACTAAAAGAGCAGTGTGCATATTTGACCCAACTGAAATGATCGGTGCAGAAATCAGAGCTATGGAATTACCAAAGTAACGAAGGTCTAAATGACTCCAGTGGTGAAAACTCTTAATACAGCAAAGTAGTGACTATGTTGATGCAGCAGTTAAGATAAGATGATAACAAGTGATACCTAAAAAGGAAAGGGGGGGGGGAAACCGTGGATAGTTTGAGAAAGTTCTTAATAATGTATAATGATGAGCAAGTGCACAAATTGCTCTGTTCCAGCAATTAACCCTAAATTACATCCATATTTTCTAATCAGTGCTGGGTCATATTTAGAAGTGAACTTTCTGTTATTGAAAAAGGATGCTGTAAACAGAGGAGGAGTTTTGATCATGTATAGCAAAAAATGGCACAATCCTTCAGGATTGAAAACATTATTTAAGAACAGTATATATGACTTAAGGGACACGGGTGGTGCTGTGGGTTAAACCACAGAGCCTAGGGCTTGCTGATCAGAAGGTCGGCGGTTCGAATCCCCACGACGGGGTGAGCTCCCGTTGCTCGGTCCCAGCTCCTGCCAACCTAGCAGTTCGAAAAGCATGTCAAAGTGCAAGTAGATAAATAGGTACCGCTCCAGCGGGAAGGTAAACGGCGTTTCCGTGCGCTGCTCTGGTTCGCCAGAAGCGGCTTAGTCATGCTGGCCACATGACCCGGAAGCTGTATGCCGGCTGCCTCGGCCAGTAACGCGAGATGAGCGCCGCAACCCTGGAGTCGGGAATAAAGGGAAGGTTGACAGCTATGATATGGGGAGGGGGAAATGCCTACTGCATGGAGACTGTGCATGTTTTGCTTGTACAGGTAGTGAGGGGGCAAAGTGCTTCTGTGCTTTTCTGGGAAGGCAGGTCTCTCCAATGTCAGGTGGCAGCTGCATTCCCAAACAAAGCTGAGCTTTTCGAGGGACAGCAAAGTGTCCCTTTCAGTTCCTCTTGGTTTGTCACTTCCACAGTTTTAAATCCAGTTCATCACATTTCTGCATTAGTTCATGTGCATTTGCGGTAGATCATTGGTAGATCACTGGCTCCCCCCCAAAGAAGATCAACAAGTTTCGCTCCTCAAAAAAAGCTCAAGTAGCTCAAAAAAAGCTCAAGTAGATCGCAGTCTCTTGGGAGATGACCGCCCCTGCCTTATATGAAGGAAAGCATAGGGTGTTGTGTGCTCTGAAGCACTGCTGGGGGGGGGCATGTAATCCTGAAGTGCCAAGTTTCACCATTTCTTTAAAATGTCCTGGATTACAGACTGTTGGTTTACCTAGGTCACATCTGCACCTCACATTTAAAGCATGATGATACCACTGTGAAAAGTCATTGCGTTCCTCAAAGAACTCTGGGAGCTGTCATTTGATAATGGTGCTGAAAGTTGTTGGGATACCCCATTCCCCTCCCAAAGCTACAAATCCCAGAGTGGCTTAACAACCAACACCTCTTCCTTAGGAAATCTAGCAATTGAAGTTCCAGGAGGGGAAAAGGGAGTTTCCTAACACCCCTAGTTTCCAGGATGCTTTGGGAGAAACCATGACTGTTAAAGTGGTATAACAGTGCTTTAACTGCATGGCAAGGATGTGTCCTTAGACCATAGAATACCAGGAAGTGTTGTTCATGCCTTGGGCTGTGCTTGTGTCCCACTTTGTGAGATGGAAACATAATGGGACATATTGCATTTTAAAACAAAACAAAACATGGAATGAGGTTCTGAGCCAGTTCCTGTCTGCATAACCTCATCCCTTGCAATTGCTGGAATGTGACAGACAGTTGGAAGGAAGTGAAGGAATGGTGGGTTTTTTCATGATGGAAAAATGGGATTTGGATATAGGTGTTTGGTCAAGACTGTGGGGCGCTAGAATACTGTTCTGGATCTGAGCTCCTATAAAGCTTTGACATCTAGCCCTATTCAGATGAATTTCTCTCCAGTAGTCTCATCCCACCATCAAAGTTTTTGCTGTCCACTGATTGGTTGGATGCATTGAATAATCAGTCCCCTGGCCATTCAAATGAGCATGTTCGCCTTGTACATCATCTTGTATTTCAAAATGTGAGTTGTCAAGTTACAATCCCAGGATCCTCCCTCATATTTATCAAAGCAGACAAGCTTTGTCTTAGATAAGAAAGCGGCCTTGATGTCTTCATAAGGAATCAATGGCACGTGTGAAGGGGTTGGCCACCCTCTCCTTTTTTAAGGACAAGCATAAACAAAAGCTTCAATCCCTACCTTATGCAGATTGGGAGGCTCATCACCCACCCAGCCGTTGTGGCCGCCAAACACATAGCTCGATGTGGCATGATGGATGGAGCAGTGGTGATGAATGGTCCATGCTATGGCATGCCATTAGAGCAGATTTCCATCAAGAAGACAGATGGTTCTGATGCTGAATGTTTAAATTTATCTTTGGCTTAAAGGTGTTAAAAGTAGTGTTGCGTATGGCAGTAAAACCAAACCTGCCAGGTGCCAGGAAGTCTTCATGAGCAGGAGTGCATTGCGAGTTTTAGAGCTGGTTTATTTATGTTTTAATAACAGAGAATTCTTGCATCTGTTGGACCTTCTGCCTCCATCTATGTCTCTGTGAAGGCTTTTTGAGCTCTTGGGCTTGAAGCACTTTTACCAGCCTCATATATGTATGGTATGGTATGGTATGGTATGGTATGGTATGGTATGGTATGGTATGGTATAAGGCAGGCTTCCCCAACCCAGTGCATTCCAGATGTCTTGGAAAGTGACTCCTAGCAGCCCCAGCTTAAGAGGGGACTTTTCTTACACAGGTTCCTCCATTACTCTACATTGGGATAGGGGAACCTCATGCCTAAAGCAGCACAATAGAGCTCTCTATCTGGCCCTTAGAACTCCCCTGAGGCCACACCCTTACAGGCCCCGTTGGCATCTCATTTGTTTTTGCATAGCTGGAATGTGTCCTTGACTGGAACAAGCTTGTTTGCTCCTGCTCTGCAGGGCAGGACCTGAACTAATGGATTCAAGTTACAAGAAAGGAGATTCCAGCTTAGCACCAGGAAGAGTTTCCCGCGGGTACGTGCTGTTCGACAGCGGAACGGTCTCCCTCGGGAGGGGGTGGTCTCTCCTTCCTTGGAGTTTTTTAAGCAAACGTTGGATGGCCACCTGTCGTGGATGCTTGAACTGAGTTTCCTGCATTGCAGGGAGTTGGACTAGATGACCCTCCAACTCTACAATTCTGTGATTCTAAGTTGTCTAATTTTCAGGGGCCTCGATTTAGGAGAGGACATATATTTTTGTGGGAACGGGCAGGTTCTCAACAAGTTTTTAAAGCCTGCTTTTGTGTTATGGTGAAATTACAAAGGGTTGCCTCCAACTAAATGACCCATTGGAGACAACCCTCAAAAGGCAATATATAAAAATAAAATGATACCTATGTACAACAAGGCAAAGAAAACCCAGCTCCCTATGGCCAACGCCACTGGAGATGTACTGGAACTTCCAACACAGCCATGGGACATGTCAGAAGGATAACTGCAAACCATTTGGAGGTCTGGTTTGATGAGGGCTCCCTGTTCCCTATTCTCATTCCTTTCAGCCAACTTCCCAGGGATATTGACCTCCCTGGTTAGCTAGGCCTCTGGATTAGCAATGCTTGGGAGCTCCCGTTTCCCCAACCGCCTGTCGGCCAGTCTGGACATTTGGAGCAAATTCCTGCAGTTCTGCATGTGGGGCTTTGTGAGAAATTGCTGCTTGTTCCAATGTGATGTTCCTTTCTCTCTCTGCCTGTCTCTCCCCCCGCCAACCACCCCCAATTCTATTACACGGCCACTCAGTTTAATAATAATTGCCATGTGGGCCTCCAAGCCCACTGCCAAAGCCTTGCTCATCCAAAGTCATTTGGTGAAGGAGTCCATTATGATCAAGGCTTGCAGTGATAAATTCCCCGCGATGGTGGCAGCTCACAGCAGCCTCCTCTCATAATGACATTCTGCTCTGCTTGGCACGGAGCCCTAGGCGAGAGAGCAGCTCCCCCAAAATAACAAAAATGATGACAACAGCAGCCGAGGCAGCAGCTTGATGAACACAAGGAAGCTTTGGAGGAGCAGAAGGGAGGGGTTGTATCTCCCAATATCCTCCCGCCCAGTGACCTTTGCTCCTCCAGCTCTTCTGCAACCTAAAGGTTTCCTTCCACCATCACCCCTGCTGCCCATTATGCCTGCAACTCACTCCCCCAGAACATTTTCATGATGCTACCTGTCTTTCTTTCTTCAAAATATCATCCTCAGCTGACAGGAACCCTAAGTGTGTGAAAGTAAACACAGCGCTTGCTTCTTTTCACCCCTTAACTTTGTCTCCCCCTCCCTGTCTTCCACTCCTATTCCTCCATCATGGTGTTTCTCAAACTTGGGCCCTTGGCTGCTGTTGGACTACAACTCCCACCATCCCCAGCTAGCAGGGCTAGTGGTCAGGGATGATAGGAGTTGTAGTCTAACAACAGCTGGGTATCCTAGTTTGAGAAACACTGCTCTATTGCAAACCGGTGATCCTCCAGATGTTACTAGATTACAACGCCCACAATCCCCACCCCTGTCTTTTGTTTGCAATTCCCTTCCAAGTAAGGTTTACCTGGTGCCACCTTTAACTGAGTACAGGGTAAGTAGCATGGATGCTGGCCAGAAGCTAAACAAGCATGGATGTGGGTAAGAGCAGCTCACACGCCCTTTTTGTTCCCATCTGGAGCGGGCATGCCAGTGTTGTGGGAAGGTCGACATGGTTCCTTGTCCCTCTTCCTGTCCTGCTTGCAAATGCATCCCTGCCCTTATCCCACAGAGGCCAGGTGGTATGAAATTTTAGCACCCTTGAAATGAAAGCTGCAGAACAAAGATAAGATTGCTGCTAACAGGTTGCCCGAATCTTCCCATAATATCATGGGTTGGAAGGATAAACGGGCACCTAATTTTGCAAATCATTGCAACATTAAGAGGAACATTGCTATTTTCCTTTATGTACTACTACATTTACAGCCAACCTTTCCTCCAAGGAGTTTGAGGGGACATACATTGTTCTTCCCCTCCACATTTTATCCTCACAACAGCCCGGGGTGGCTCAAAGTCACCCAGTTGGCTTCATGGCTGAGTGACAATTTGTATCCTATTCTCCCAGGTCCTGGTGGAACGCATTAACCACTGTGCTGCATTGACTTCCAATCATAATAGATGATGTCCTGTTCAAAGGCTTCTCTTTGTGTCTTGAACAAGAGTCCACAAGCATTACTATGGGAAGGGAATTCCAAAGACAGGGCACCACAGATAAAAGCATCCCATCTTTGTACACCAGTTGCCTCTCTTCAAATGGTGGGAAGAAGAAGAGTTTGGCTTTGATACCCCACTTTATCACTACCCTAAGGAGTCTCAAAGTGGCTAACAATCTGCTTTCCCTTCCTCCCCCACAACAAACACTCTGTGAGGTGAGTGAGGCTGAGAGACTTCAGAGAAGTGTGACTAGCCCAAGGTCACCCAGCAGCTGCATGTGGAGGAGCAGGGATGCGAACCCGGTTCACCAGATTATGAGTCCAACGCTCTTAACCACTACACCACACTGGCTCACTGGGAAGGCTCAGAATGGGGTCTCATGAGCCAGTCTTAATGTCTGGATGAACTGCATGCAGGAGCAAGAGGTTCCTAGCTGTCTACAGCAGGCATAGGCTAACTTGGCCCTCCAGATGTTTTGGGACTACAACTGCCATCATCCCTGACCACTGGTCCTGTTAGCTAGGGATCATGGGAGTTGTAGTCCCAAAACATCTGGCAGGCCGAGTTTGCCTATGCCTGATCTACAGCCTGTATTGGATGATCTCTGCCTTGGTTTCATGTAGGCTTTCAACAGCATGCAACTCTTGGGAGAAGTCATATGGGGACCAGCTTCTAGTGCCTTCATTTGGCAATGAAGAAAGGGCAGTCCACACAATCATGGCAATAACATTCCATGTGGAGCAGTGCTGTGTCCTCATTAATTTCCATGTACAGTTTCATTACCTGTTATTCAACAGGTCAGAGGATTTTCATTCTTCCAAAGCTTCCTTGCAGTGGGGGGGGGGAACGGCACACCCTACAGCTCATCACCTGGAAGTGGCAAGTGCTAACTTGCTCTGAATAATGTGAAGCTATGCAGGTGTTTGTTTCAAAGTTGTCATGGGTGATATGTCCATCTTTTGTTCCCCAGCAGCAATCACCAGCTTGTGTTTGCCATATGCTTTCTACAATAGAGCCATACATTGTGAACCTGGAGAGCTTTCTGTTCTCTGGAGCTCTCATGTGGTGCCCCAAGATGGGGGAGGGGAAAAAAACCACACTAATGCAGCAGGAACATACTGAGAGTAAGAAAAACTCACACAAGGAAAACAAACTCCTTTCCTCTCCTTATCCAGGAAGGGCAATCAACTAGCATGGCGACTGAGCAAAAATAAAAATTCAAGCCATCAGAAGCATCTCTCCCCCCTCTGCTGCAGCCTCTATGAAATATGTTGGATGTGCTCAACCAAATGCTAATAAACAGGTGTTCCCATCTCAGAAACCAACACTGCACAATTGGCAATCATGGGTTTCCGTGACTGCCAAGACAGCCGCCAAGCTGAGGATTAAACAGCTATGGAATCAACAGCTCCCATGAGAGGTGCATGTTGCCAGCCTATTCAGCCTCCCTCTTCTTCCCTCCCTCCCCCCTCCCAGCCCCACAACAAGCATCATTACTATCAGGAGTCTGACACTCTTACTGCAGAATATAAACCATGTATGGTACAACCTGTGTCTACCTAGAACTTGCATGTGTGTGTTGCACTCACAATAAAGATGGACTTACATCCAGGACCTTTGCCCACCCCACATCCTATCTATACAACAGGTAGGATTAAGAGTGGCTTCAGATGTTACAGAAAGCACAGACCAGCAGGTGCACAAGTGGCTCGTGCGCCCAGTTTTTGTAATGTCTGAAGGGGAACTATGTTTGAGTTGCAGAGACAACGCACACCTGGCTTCATTGTACAAGTTCCCTTTCATATGTTTACATGGAAGCACAAATCAGGCTACCTCATTCCCTGCAGAGCCACTTGCTAGTGCATGCTGTATTGTGCAAAAGTTACTCTCAGGTGTTCTATCTTTCCTAGTTTGAGTTGATGTTTTACAGAAGTGCAGAGACTCACAGAAGACTCTTGGGAAATGGACCAGGAGGGGTAGGATGAGTCAGGTAGCAACAAGGAGAAAAAGTAACAGGGAATTAGGAAGAAAACGTGAAGACTGGAAGATTCATAGGACCTTGGAGAGCTCCAATGGAGCACAGATGTTGTTCTAATAAAAGTCAAAGCCCAATTGTGCATTTAGAGGGAAGCTGTTCTGCTGACTATTTAAGTCATGTCCCTCATCTGGCAGGAACTTTAAAGGGAAGAGCCTGTCTTGAAACTTTTCACACCAACATCATTAGGTAGCTCCTAGTAGGAGCTTAGGAACATAGGAAGTCATACAACTGGTCTATGTAGCTCAGTATTGTCCATACTGACCACCACCAGCTCTATAGGGTCTCAGTCAGGGTTTTTGCCCCCAGCCTAATCTGGAGATGCCAGGGATTGAACCTGGGACATTCTGCATGAGGAACAGATACCACTAAGTTACCACCCTACTTCTATGGCTTTCAGGAGAATCAGGTGTTTTGGATGGTTAGGATATTGGAAGAGCAGAGGTTGAGCTCCTCATGTAAGGAGTCTAGGTCATTGCACTCAGGGCTAATGAACTCATAACTGCATGCAAACTGTCCTCCCTTTGTCCTCCTTTTGCCTACTACATCAGAAATGTCCTGGGGCTAGATCGTGGCATAAAGGACTCATGCATACAGTGATGGAATTTGGTAGCGTTTGTGCACTGACGATTACCTACTACTCTACGGAGAGTCAACCTGTACTGAAAGTTTGGAATGATCAAGTTGCCATATAATCATTACAATCTTCCAGTGACTTTCATGTTGACTTGAACTCCAACCAACATGGGTAGCTGTCCCAAACTCCCTTTCCAGGTAATAGTATTGCAAAACCACACATTATGGCAACCAACCGCAAACTTGGATGTAAGAAGCCAGGAAAGTGACGTTGCAGGTCAGATGATTTGTCCAGCGAGCCCCTAATTGTCCACTCTGACTAGTCCCTCTGGGATCTCCGGAATAAATATTTCATATCACTTGCTTTAAAACATCAACAACAATGGGGGATACCAGGGATTGAATCTGAGACCTTCTGAATGCAAAGCACGTTCCTTACAACTGAGCTATGATCATTCCCAGTCTTTACCACCATGCCTTAATGTCAGGTCATAACAACACAAGAAGGGGTCCTTTGACCAGAGCTGCCAGCTATGCCAACACCAGCTATGATCTTTCAGACCAGGCATAGGCAAACTCGGCCCTCCAGATGTTTTGGGACTACAATTCCCATCATCCCTGACCACTGGTCCTGTTAGCTAGGGATCATGGGAGTTGTAGTCCCAAAACATCTGGCGGGCCGAGTTAGCCTATGCCTGTTTTGGAAATGTGCTTGTGTGCCCCACAAGCTGGTTCTGTTGCTGGTTCAGATAGAACATTGGGATGAGTGAAATTTCTTGGGACAGGATTCTTTCTGCCCCTGCTTCTTGCTTTCTTCCATGCCAGGAACATCTTCTTTCTTCTGCTCTTCACCTCTTGCTCTTCACAGCTCAGTACTAATCATCGGTGCAGAATGCAGGGTAGACTTGCCAGCCCCATTCGGATGATGTACTTATTTCCAATTGGCACTTGGGAGCTATGAGGATAGGAGGCATTACTCATAGCCAAGAGTACAGATGTTTCTAATTGCTTTCCATTACCAAGAATAACAGCTGTTTACATCTATCAGCAAATAATTCACAAGAGCTCCAGACTATTAAGATAACACACCCCACCTGGTCACCATCACAAGTTGTCAAGGCCAAGCCTTTGGTTGCCAGACACCCCCTCCCTCCCTCTGCCTCTCTTTTCGTCGAATGACAGCATGTGTCACCTTCAGATATCCTTATGCTACCCCACAAGCGCTGGCTTCTTGGTGGCCTGACACATCAAATGGGCATATGGATTGTTCATGGCTTTGCAGTAAAATGGTTTATGGGTCCGCTGCAGCCAAGGGCAGCTGATGCAGGGGAGGAAAGCGGCTCAAACGTAAGGATTTCTGCACTTTGGAGAGAGAAGGGTATGGGCGTGTTCATGTTCATGGGAGACGGTGGGAGGGAGAAATCCTCCCTGCAAAAAGGGCTCGTCAGCTGTATGTTGCTGTTTCCTCTGATCTGAGCTGGCTTTACAGCCATCATAGCCTCTCCAATGTCCCCTTTCTGAAGATGTGCCTTAAGACATAGGGAGATGCTGAACTCCCGTTCCATCTACTGGTATGATGGACCATTGGTCAGATCCATGAGGATCTTCATCTGTTCTTCTGGAATGTCTAGCTGTGGCTGCCTGTTCACGCAGTAGCCATTCTGCTAGTGGAAGCCCCACTCTTAGTGAAGCACAACTCTTAGCATAGCACAATGGCCCAATCCAATAGGTGTCTTATGCTTGCGAAAAGCATTGATTGATTTGATTTCATTGATGAGTGGCTTCTTTCAAAATATGCCCAAAATATGCCTATTCACAGTGCAGTTGATTGATTGATTTCATTAATGAGTTGTGGCGACTTCCGGAATGGCACGCCTAGAAGTCGGGTGGGATGGGCCCAGCACCCTTCCGCTGCTGCAGTTGATTGATTGATTTCATTAATGAGTGGCTTCTTTCAAAATATGTCCAAAATATGCCCATTCACAGTGCAGTTCCTTCCATTTCCCCAGCATTTCCCTAACTGTTAATTTCCACATTCTGTTTGAGCCACTCCAAGAAATATCGTGGAATGCAGCACAAGTTATACTGCTCGTTTCCTTGTTATTTGCTTTGCAGGAAACAAAAATGCAAATAACACAGAAATGAGTTGCTAAACTTGCACTATAGTCTACTGTATTTCTGGACGTGGCTTTTATGTCATGCGGAAGCTCAAATATAATGCGGAAATTAACAGGGAAACAATGGGGAAATAGGATAAATTGCCGTGCAAATGCAGCCTAAGCGATTCCGGAGTAAAAACACCAACAATAAAAGTAATTAAAAACAGTTCCATATATGAAAACAATTCAATGTATATACAAAAAATGCAAATCCAATACAGGTATAGACTGGGTTGTATCCAAAGTAGCACTGAGCAACGTGTCTGGTTACTCAGACACGTTAGAGATTTCCATGCAAGGATTTCCATTTGTGGAATGGGACTTTCCACTCTTCTCCCTCCATGTGCTCCCCGAAATCTGCTCTCTCTTATATATCTTGATCCCAAGCTTTGTCCATCAGAACTAACACCTTGAACTTAACCAAGTACCTCCCAGTGCAACTGCTATTATACTTGGTGATCGCTAAGGTTTGTGCACTAAATCTTGCAGAACCCCTTGGACAACAAGGCCAGCCTTTAAACTTGCTACGTTAACGTTATGTTGGATCTCGCCTCTGGCTTTTCAGAATGGAATTTCATGTTCATATTGGGAGAGGTGTTCCAGAAGATATGGGGATATTATACATACTTATGAGTTTAAAAAAACAACAACGAAGTAACATGGAAATATGGTGAACTGAACATATGATTGGAAAAGATAGGAGCTGAGAGAAACTGAAATTGACAAAATTCAGCCATCACTATTAGCATAATATTATTGACAGGCTCAGCAGTACCCCAGTATTCTTCTCAGTATTCTCCTGTTTTATGTTCCATACCTTTTAGTTAAGTACTGGAAAAATTAATACAAAGGCAGTAAAAGAAACCCAACCCAAATAACCTGACCCACACTGAAGGACTGTTGTATGAAACACCAAAGTATTTTATCTGAAAAGCTGGACCAAGGCTTTGGCAGAAATCCACAAATCCCATGAATCTTTGAAGCAGATTTCTGAAAGCAAGACTTTCATAGTTTATATGGAGAACATTCCATATTATTGTAGATTCTCTGCCCCCTCCTTGTCCAATACATCTTACAAGTAATAATTTTGCAATTGATGTTACAATGCCTTGAAATTCAATACCAGACCAACAAAAAAATGAAAGCCGTTACGGTTTCATTTTGAGCTGAAATATTTTTTGAAAAACTTTAAATAGACCATTTTGTCATAATGCTGTGATTTTAAATGCACTAAAAATAGAATTAATAACCATCACATTAACCACTCTTTCATTAAAGGAAGAAATCTAGCACTAAATTATCAAATGATCAAATTTACGAGGCCCGGGTTAGTAAAGATTTTTTGCATGAGCATAAATCAGATGTCAAGACTCCCGCCTGGCGATAGCCGCAAATTAGGAACTACGGTAAATTTCAAGAGACATTAATAATATAAACATCTCCACACTTTAACCAATTGGAAGGATGACGCTATTTGCTCCCAAATAGATACCTAATCTCTCTCTCTCTGTCTTTCTGTCTGTCTGTGTGACTGTCTTTATCTTGTTCAGCGATGACTTGTAACAATTTCTTTGGCGGCTAGAGGATGTTCCAGGATTAAAAAATAATAATCAATGTTGTAATCTTTTTTGAAAGATGAGATTCTTTGAGTGGTCTTATCAGAGGGGAAATGTAACTTGATTTCCAGAAGGCTAAGCAACGATGCTAAGTCACAGTCACTGGCGTAAGAATAGGGGGGCCGGAGGGGCGCTGTTCCCTGGGTGTCATGCCTAAGAAGGGTGACAAATTGGTGCGATTGGCTCGTTGGTGATCTGTGGGGTGTGTGTGTGTCATTTTGTCAACCCCTGTTGGATCACCGACGCGTTGATCTGCTCGGGGGACCCGCACGAGGTTTGAGGCTCACGGCGGCTCCACGCAAGGATTGGGGCGGCTGTCCCTGTGGGCGGGTCGCTCCAACCCGTGGGCAGGTCATCCCACCCCCGCCACACTGGGTACCAGAGGAGCTAGCTACGCCCCTGGTCACGGTTGCTTTTTTAAATGCATGCTTTTTTTTATTGCATATTTAGCTTTACACATATTTTTAAAAGAGGGGTCAGCAGCCTCCTTTGAGGGCCTGTAGGCTGATTAGGGGTGGCTAACCTGCTGCAAGAAGCTAACTCAGCTTCAGCTAGCATGGCGGATGGTCAAGGATGAGGGGAGTCATGGCAACATCTGGAGGATGCAACTTAGTCACCCCTCCTTTCAAACCACCCTGTATGGTATGCAGCAAGCACAGTGGTACCTCAGGTTACAGACGCTTCAGGTTACAGACTCCGCTAACCCAGAAATAGTACCTCGGGTTAAGAACTTTGCTTCAGGATGAGAACAGAAATCGCACAGTGGCAGCGGGAGGCCCCATTAGCTAAAGTGGTACCTCAGGTTAAGAATGGTTTCAGGTTAAGAACGGACCTCCGGAACGAATTAAGTTTTTAACCCAAAGTACCACTGTAGTCCTATTACAGGTGGAGGGCTGAGGATGAGAGGCTGGTTGCTTGCCAGAGTGCTTCATGATGTCGTGGGTTTGGCAGGGGTGATAATGCCTTGATTTGCTTCTCATTCTTGGGGTCCTGTACCCAATGAGGGTTCAAATCCAACAGAGGAGATTGCTTAACTAGTTAGACAAGTTTCTTTGTAAGACTGTGACCTTACCTGGGCACTTGAGGGTCCTGATCAGCATCCCAAAAGAAGGAGCTAGGTTGCAAGAGCGACAGAAAAGTGGTGTTGTCCTCCAGACAAATATATGGGCCTTCCTCCCCTTCTAGGAGGAGGAACAATAGTCAGAGAGTGTGAGAGAGCTGAGCTTGAAAGCAGGCTGGGAGTTAGAGCTGGAGCCAACCTGGATCTGTCCTGGATCCAAAACTATGACTAAGGGAGAAGCAAGATCATAGAATCATAGAATCATAGAGCTGGAAGAGACCACAAGGGCCATCCAGTCCAACCCCCTGCCAAGCAGGAAACACCATCAAAAGCATTCCTGACAGATGGGAAGAGACCTCCACTGCTTAAAGACCATCCAAAGAAGCCGAACTCCTGTCTGTACCACCTTGGTGCAAATTCCACAAGCCAGGAAACAAACAGCATCAAAGCATCTCACTGACAGTCTGTCAAGCCTCTGCTTAAAGACCTCCAAAGAAGGAGACTCCACCACACTCCTTGGTAGCAAATTCCACTGCCGAACAGTTCTCACTGTCTGTTGGGGTGATAATGTTGTGAGTCCATCCACCTTATGTTCAGGTTGTAAATATGTGTAAATGGCTGCTGAGACCATATAACACCGGTCCTGAAAGACCTACATTGGCTCCCAGTATGTTTCCGAGCACAATTCAAAGCGTTGGTGTGAGCTCCTTTAAAGCCCTAAACGCCTCGTCCCTATACCTGAAGGAGCGTCTCCACCCCATCCACCCCGTTCAGTTCAGCCCTGACACTGAGGTCCAGCTCCAAGGGCCTTCTGGCGGTTCCCTCATTGCAAGAAACGAGGTTACAGGGTACCAGGCAGAGGGCCTTCTTGGTAGTAGTGCGCCTGCCCTGTGGAACCTTCCCATCAGATGTCAAGGAAATCAACAACTATCTGACTTTTAGAAGACATCTGAAGGCAGCCCTGTTTAGGGAAGTTTTTAATGTTTGATGTTTTATTATATTTTTAATATTCTGTGGGGGAGCCCAGAGATGCTGGGGAAACCCAGCCAGATGGATGGTATAAAGAATAAATTATTATAATTCTAATTATAAATAAAACCATATATCCTAAAGACACCCCAGCCTACCATACCCTCAAACATTTCTCTGATGAAAATAGGGATGTCCTATTCAACGACAACAACAACAACAACATTTGTACCCCACCCACCTGACTGTCAGCTCCCCTGTAACACTGACTGGGCTCTGGGCAGCTTCCAACATATTTAAAAACATAATAAAACATTAAACATTAAAAAAGTTCCCTATACAGGGCTGCCTTCAGGTGTCTTCTAAAAGTTGTATAGTTACTTGTCTCCTTGGCTCGGGGGTCACATAACTCCTTAGCCTCCAACATTTCTACCTGAAAATATGGATGTCCTAAGGAAAAGCAGGACTTTCTGGTCTCAAATCAGAAATGAGGATGGGTTCCATAAATCCAAGACTGTCCTGGAAAATAGGGACACTTGGAGGGTCTGGGCTACGCTGACCTTCATTCCAAGGAAACCTAAACCTAGGTAAGAGCTTGGTACCCCTAGAGCCTCTCACCCGTTGGAGATTTGTGTGGTGTACAACACAGACATTGGGTTGGCATGTAACAAATACAAAGAGAATTTCACTTAGCTCTTAGAAGAGAACAGGGCAGCCTCTGCGTACATAAAGCTCTATACACAAATCAGGGACCCCTTGGTTGTGTCTGTTAAACAGAAGCGCAGGCTCTGATGAATTCAGCAAAATGCACCGCAGCATAATGTCCCTGATCTCAGCTTTATATTTCATCATCAAGTACAGCCATTTAATAACTGCTACTGAATCACAAAATGCCACACACCATTCAGGCTGCATGATTGGCATGTTAAAAATTAAATGATAATTTAGTGTAAAAGCCTTGACTCATGTCTCAAAACTAATGTGGCATTTTAACTATCAGCTGTCTAGGCAAAAGGAAGTCATCCAGCCAGCCATTATGTCTCAGGTAGGCAGAGAATGCAAAAACAGGAAATGCAAAAGGTTACCGAGGCCCCAACAGGCCGCCAAACCTGGGCTCATAAACTGCATTTATGTCCTGGTGAATCACAAGTTGTGTGGAGTTAAATATTCAGGTACTGTATGTCATACCCACCAACTGCCCCAATTAGATCTCTCAGCAGAGCTCTAAGCACAGCACCCAAAAACATGTGAGATTGTGACAGGTCACGTGACTCACATGGGAGTGCGGCTGGGAAGATGTGTATCCTGTGTTTTGGCCTCAACATATTGGAGGGTATGGGGTGTTGTGTTATTTTAGGGGCTTGCAGGAAGACTGGGTGAGCAGAATGGCACAGTTAGAGCAGATGTCTTGGGATTATGCTGGGAAGTCCTCAGTTTTCATTCCTCAAAATCAACAACATGGGAATAAAGGGGATGGGTTTTATGTATTTATCTTTTTTATTAGTAAGATTTCTTACCCACGCTTCACCATAAGGTCATAGGACAGGTTACAATGATATAATAATACAGGTATAAAGGTAAAGGTACCCATGACCGTTAGGTCCAGTCGCGGATGACTCTGGGGTTGTGGCGCTCCTCTCGCTCTATAGGCCGAGGGAGCCGGCATTTGTCCACAGACAGCTTCCAGGTCATGTGGCCAGCATGACTAAGCCGCTTCTGGTGAACCAGAGCAGCGCATGGAAACACCGTTTACCTCCTGCCGGAGCAGTAATACAGTGGTGCCCCGCTAGACGAAAATAATTCGTTCTGCGAAAATTTTCGTCTAGCGGGTTTTTCGTCTTGCGGAGCGGCAATGACAGCCGCGCTCCGCAAAACGAAAAAAAAAAAAGACGAAAATTTTTCGTCTTGCGAGGCAGCCCCATAGACTTTTTCGTCTAGCGGGGCAGCCTTCCGCTAGACGAATGCCTTCGTCTAGCGAGTTTTTCATCTAGCGAGGCATTCGTCTAGCGGGGCACCACTGTATTTATTTACTTGCACTTTGACGTGCCCTTGAACTGCTAGGTGGGCAGGAGCAGGGACCGAACAACAGGAGCTCACCCATTGCGGGGATTCGAACTGCTGACCTTCTGATCGGCAAGCCCTAGGCTCTGTGGTTTAGACCACAGCATCTCTGTAATACAGGTATACCAGCAAGTAAAACAGTGGCAACAGTGACATCACTAGGGGATGCTTCTATGACACCATCAGGAGCTGCCCCCAGGTCTCAGGTATGGGCTCTGAAATCTCAGGGTCTGCAATGCTCCTGACCTGGCAAACTGAACACAGAAGCCAGTCCCACTGGAGGCAGGATAAAGCCCTGTCTTGATCCGATGAAACATGTTGCATCCTCAAAATATCTGACTTTCATCAGCCTGGCCTGCTGATTGCATGTAAAGCACCTGCTGTCGAATGACAGTTTAAGCCTGCTCTGGTTGTAAGTTTTTGACTTTACAGATGTTATTAAAAAAAGACATTCCCACAGACCTGTTCATTCCCAGAGAAATCCCTTCCCAGATGGGAATTAGAGAGCAAGTTTCAGCAAAATCTGCTTCTGTCTCACTTAACCAGAGGGGGTGGTGGTGGTGGTGGAATATTACAGCAACCTTCCTCTCTTAATCTGTTCGTTTCAGGTTTGATTTACCTGCGAAACTTTGATCAGAAATCTCTGTAGCTTTGAGAGATTATATGTGGGTGGGGAGAGTTCTCCCCCCCCCCGACATGGGTGGAAAGTATAACAAGGTTCTGTGATTATGATTATATATTTCAAAAGCTAGGATTAGCCTGTGCTTTGTGATTAAAAAGATATTGTACGGAGATTGAAAAAGGGGAGAGAATCACATTTAAACAAGACTTCTTGGCTATTGAAGCCCTGCCTGGCACCTAACAGTTGGGAACGTAAGAAATTGCTGTATATGAGCAATTGTGGATAGCTCGGTTGGTGAGAGCGTGGTGCTGATAACACCAAGGTCGGAGGTTCGATTCCCTTATGGGGCAGCTGCATATTCCTGCATTGCAGGGACTTAGACTAAATAATTCTCAGGGTCCCTTCCAACTCTACAATTGTACGATTCTATGAGCTCAGACCATTGGTCCATCTAGCTCAGTATCGTCAACACTGGCAGGCTCTCTGCCGGATTTCAGAAAGGTATTTCCTGGAAATTCCAGGTAGTGAACATTGGAACTTTTGCATGCAAGGCTGATGCTGTACCAATGGGCTACAGTCTTTCCACCCTGTTTTGGCAGCTTCTACTTTGGTAGGGTTGCCATCTTTCCAACAGTGAGAATCAAGACAGAGCTCTTTTTTTTGGCCAAAGTTTTTGAGCTCCTCCCGCCCCGGGACATTTTTGCAATCCCCGCCCAGATACTGCTGCCGACTGCAGTATTCTGGATATGTCCGGATGTATGGCTACCCTAACTTTGGCTGTCCCAGGCAAGCAGCAGATTAGACTACCGGTAATTCATAGAGGATAAGGCTGCCAATGTCTGCTAGTTATGATGGCTATGTTCTACCCCCACTGCCTCTGAATACCACTTGTTGGGAATCGCAGGGTGAGAGAGTGATGTTGCACTGAGTTCTTGCTTGCTGGCTTCCCACTGGGGCACCGTTGGTCACTGTGAGGACAGCATTGGACTACATGGGGTTGTGGCCTGATGTGGCGGAAAAGTTTGTTTTGCTGGGCAGGTTAGGTCCACAAGTGTTTTCTTTTCCTTTTTCCCTGCCAGCAAACGGTTAATGAATGGCAGCTTATGACTGGCCGGGGTTCCAGGAGGGGGAGTTGAAAAGGAGAGGATTTGGAGAGACAGTTTGAGTTAGTTTTTGGAGTAGGTTGGGAATGAGGTTGGGAGAATAGGTTTAGAGAGAGTAGAGTCAGGGAGTGAGAGGAGAGTTGGTTCTGGGTAGAAACATCCACTCTGAAGAATATATCACACAAGCTAGAGAAAGGAGTCTCTGAGCTTGGTGCGAAGGACAGTTTGTGGTGTCCTGTAAAAGTAATTAGGCCAGGAATAAATTGGGAGGCTGAGGCTGAGCCAGGAGAAGTAGAAGCTGTGAGGATACAGTCTACTAGGTCTCATTCCAGTCAGGAGGGGAGAGTATACAAAAAGAGAAGCTTAACAGTCCCTTGGGTCTGTTAAAGTTTCGGAGGGGTGTGTAAAAAGGAAGTACCACCTTGTTTAAGAACCAAAATATTATGCCCACACAGTGCAAAACCAAAGAACTGAAGTGAAATAACATTATAATCTGAAGTATCCCACTTTACCCATAAATATTGTTAAATAAAAGAGTGTTTATTTGATCAAATCCTGCCTGAGACTCCAAATTATTAAGTTTTCCCTCACACAAGTCCCCCACAAATTAATCTGGGGTAGTTTGTAGGAATTTGTGGAATTGGTGTTCCGTGAGGTGGGTGCACTATATTTAAATGAGAGTGGGCCCAACAGCGCCAGGGGAGAAGTGCCATTGCGCAGTCACTCCTGATCCTGCAGCCAGATTCTTTTTTGGTTCTTACCACCAATGGTGGTGATAATCTCCTGGAAAGGGTGGTCTCGGTGTGCCACTTGCTACACACACACACACGGAAAAAGCTCATTTTTTCTGGAAGTGGGACAGAGCTTCTGAAATCTCCCTCTCTTTTCTCTTCCGTGGATTCTATTTGTTCAAGCTTAGCTGGAGCATAAGGTGCAAAAATTAGGACAATGTTCCAAAGAGTGGTAATCTAGCAGTTTATCTATCTCTGATCATCTTCTGGAAATCTTCCAGGATTATGGGTTTACAAGGAGAGATTAGCAAAATAACTGAAGAACCTTCAGGTTAGTTAGTAATGGTGGGGAAGTCTCTTTGGGACCATGGATCCTCACCAGGAGCAATGAATAAAAGCTTATCTTAAACTATTGGGTAGAGAAGGGAGAAGGAAGATGACCAAGTGTGAAATTGCAGAGGGAGAGTTAGGGGGGTGGGGATTAGAGGCTATTAGGGATGTGAAGATTCTCCTTCTGTTCCCTTACTATTCTCTGGATTTCCCCTGCCACTTCTGCTGAGTTTTAGCTTAACCAGGACAATGTTTAGGTTTAATTCCAGAGGTGGAACAACAACACAAAAACAACAACAACAACAAAATTTTGTGTGTGTGTGTGTGTGTGTGTGTGTGTGTGTGTATATATATATATATATATATATAAATAATATATATATATATTTCTTTTTTAAATATAGTTTTATTGATTTCCAATATATAACAATTACAAAAAAGAGAGAGAAAGGGATACAAAAACAAAATCCCAACTCACCCCCCTCCCTGCTAGTTAAGTTTGCCAAAGTCCAGCCTGTGATTTCAGTAGCTGCCATTCTTCAGGATCATCAGTAAAGTATTTATAAAAGGATGCCATACTTCAACAAAATCGTCTACATCGTTTAAGTTGCCATTCTGCTTTGGTTGGCACCTCACTCGTTTTCCATCTTTGGGGTAACAAAACATGGGCCGCAGTAGTGGCATACATAAATGAACAATTCAAAAGGTCAGAACAAAAACATTTTCAATCATTTCCAGAAAGTACCAGATATATCCAGAAAAATGTGATGCCACCGAAAGTGGGCAGCCATACTAAAAGTCCTGCTCTGAGTTTTTGAATTTATGCAGTGTGCTATATGGAGAACCTAAGAAGAGTCCAGTTGCAGCTGACTAAAAGCCTACCAAGGGCAGTATTCTGTTCTCACAGTGGCCTAGGAGATACCTGTGGGCAGATGCGCAGCAAGCCCAAGTGGTATCCGGTGCGGATTTTTTTTGTCACCTCCCCCCACATCTGCCCACACCCCTTCAAGTCACAGTGAGCGTTTTGCGTTCCCCCGCAATGCTTTGTGGCACCTCATGCAAATGGGGGAACGCAAAACGCTCACTGTGACTTGAAGGGGTGTGGGCGGATGGTACCCCAGGTCCAGGTGGACTGAGTAAAGCAAGCACAGCTAATGCTTTTGCAGTGCTGTGGTGATTCCTAAGCCCAAAGCTACTGGATTCACTCTGGCTTGTGCTTGAGGCTCTAGGTGGAGGTGCCAAATGCCACCCCTTGAAGATGGCACCTTTGTGCCCCCTGAGAGGGCAGTGCCCTGGTGAAATGTGCCAGGCTGCTGGGTGGAGCCCTGGCTGGGCAGAGCTGTGCTTCTGTGGCTCTTCCCAGCAGGAAGGAAAAAGCAAAGTGTGTGCTGTGTAAGCCAGCTGCTGCACTGAGCAACTTATGAGTTGTGGGGTGTGCATGCTGAGAGTCACCCCCCTCCCCTGGAACCCGGGACGGAACACCCCCAGCCCCCCTAGCGATGCCCTTGCCTGTGGGAAGCCCAGAAAGGCTCTTGTCCTGTGGCTCTTTGCCCAGGACTCTGAGAGAAGTGGAGCGCAAGTCCAGTGGACTCCTCCAAAGGGACTATGGAGGGGAGTTATCCTAAATATCCCACATGGAGAAAAGACATCATAGACAGCCTAGGTCTTCTAGGGAACCTGTTGCCTTCACAAACAACAACATCCTTCTTTGAGGATGAAAAAGAAATCAAGGCTAAAAACTACAAAAGATCTTGCTGCCCAGGAGAGGTTTATTCTGGTACGGGGCTGGTACTCAGCTGCCATTTCTGATGCTTTGAATCGCTGTGCACTTCTACTGAATTTTTTGAATTTGTTTGTTTTCTCGCCTCATTTCTTGTTTGTTTTCTTGCCTTACGTGCCATTGTGCTTTTTGATATGATTGTGGAGATTGTAATATTTTTACAATGCTGTTATGATTGTGTGATCTGCTTTGAGCTCAACGTCATGGCTGGAAAAGCAGAACACAAATCAAATTTGAGACTGGAAAAATAAGAAACACAGAGAAACAAGGATTGACACATTCATCCATCCCTTCTAGGGTCATAGCCAAAAGTGGGTGGAGCAACAAATGTCTTCCTTCCTTCCTTCCTTCCTTCCTTCCTTCCTTCCTTCTTCTTTTGTATAACTAGTCTAGTTCCTGCAGACTCACACCTCACATTCTATCCTCCATCCAGGCCAGGAAGAAGCATAATAGGAGTTCAAATTCCAGCTGGGCAAAAACACTCAAGGAGGATGCAAACCAGGGCCAGTAAGGGGAGGGGCCTGAGGAAAGGGGTGTGGCCTGGGAAGTGGATGTAGTATAGGGAGAATCACAAAGATTTGAAGTTCCTCACCTCTGATTTAGATGGTTTCATTTTATCACTTTCTCTCTTCTTTCACCTGTTTCTAGGCCAAACCTTTCCTTCAGTTCCTTTTCTCCCCCCCCCCTTTGGTCAGATGTCTTTTATTTATTTTAAAAATAAAACAAGCTCTTTCTTTCTCTCTTTCATGTCACAGCTGATGTTTCAAAGCTCTGGGCCACAGGACATCTGCATAGGTGCAGATAAATCTTCTTGGCATTTTAATTTTCTCTCTGGAATTTTTGTTTTGCCACGGTGGCCTAGAGGAATTCTGGGAGCGCGTTCTGTGATTGCTGTCCTTATGAAAGCAGCTGTTCCGTGAACGTTGGGTATTTTGTTACCTCATCATAAGCAGGAGAGATATTATGGCACGGTAGGGGCTGTTCAGGCAATATCCAGCCCTTTTCTCATTCACTGGGGTCTCCCTGATTGATTTAACATGTCAACTCTGGAGCACTCAGTCATCCCTGATAGTTGTTCGACTCCATGTTATTTATGTAAACGATGCTTTGCTTTGCTCCTCTTCTTTCGTACCAATAAATCTAGCTGGACAAAAGATAAGAGCCCTTTCCTTGAGGGATTACAATAACAGCCGTGGTCTGTTTCAATCTTCCTAACTATGAGGAGGAAGACATGGGCAAGTCCATTCAGGGGCATATGAGAAAATGGGAGAACTCAGTGGGAAAGGATGAATAAAATCAGGACTGATGAATGGAATCTTCAGCAATTAAAAATGGATTGAAAGTCCAATAGGAATTTAGTCCTGTCTTACATTAAATTGGGAAGCTTTATTAGAGCACCTGAGGGGCTCATCTTCCAGCATCATAACTTTTATATGCCTGTTGTCTTTGTCCATGGAGTTTTCTTGGCAGGGATACTGGAGTGGCTTGCCAGTTCCTTCTCCAGGTGGATCACATTTAGTCTAAACTCTCCGCTATGACCTGTCCATCTTGGGTGGCCCTGCATGGCATAGCTCATAGCTTCCCTGAGTTATTCAAGCCCCTTCACCACGACAAGGCAGTGATCACCATTCTTAAAGAAATGGGAGTGCCGGATCACCTCATTTGTCTCCTGAGAAATCTCTATGTGGGACAAGAAGCTACAGTTAGAACTGGATATGGAACAACTGATTGGTTCAAAATTGGGAAAGGAGTACGACAAGGCTGTATATTGTCTCCCTGCTTATTTAACTTATATGCAGAATTCATCATGTGAAAGGCTGGACTGGATGAATCCCAAGCCGGAATTAAGATTGCCGGAAAAAATATCAACAACCTCAGATATGCTGATGACACAACCTTGATGGCAGAAAGTGAGGAGGAATTAAAGAACCTTTTAATGAGGGTGAAAGAGGAGAGCGCAAAATATGGTCTGAAGCTCAACATCAAAAAAACTAAGATCATGGCCACTGGTCCCATCACCTCCTGGCAAATAGAAGGGGAAGAAATGGAGGCAGTGAGAGATTTTACTTTCTTGGGCTCCATGATCACTGCAGATGGTGACAGCAGTCACGAAATTAAAAGATGCCTGCTTCTTGGGAGGAAAGCAATGACAAACCTAGACAGCATCTTAAAAAGCAGAGACATCACCTTGCCGACAAAGGTCCGTATAGTTAAAGCTATGGTTTTCCCAGTAGTAATGTATGGAAGTGAGAGCTGGACCATAAAGAAGGCTGATCGCCGAAGAATTGATGCTTTTGAATTATGGTGCTGGAGGAGACTCTTGAGAGTCCCATGGACTGCAAGAAGATCAAACCTATCCATTCAAAGAAATCAGCCCTGAGTGCTCACTGGAAGGACAGATCCTGAAGTTGAGGCTCCAGTACTTTGGCCACCTCATGAGAAGAGAAGACTCCCTAAAAGACCCTGATGTTGGGAAAGATGGAGGGCACAAGGAGAAGGGGACGACAGAGGATGAGATGGTTGGACAGTGTTCTCGAAGCGACTAGCATGAGTTTGGCCAAACTGCGAGAGGCAGTGAAGGATAGGGGTGCCTGGCGTGCTCTGGTCCATGGGGTCACGAAGAGTCGGACATGACTGAATGACTGAACAACAAATTAGAGCACCTGAATTTTCCATTAGATGCTCCATTTGCTCTATACATTTAAAGCAGTACCATTAACCTTTAAACAGTTGTGGCTTTGCTCTCCCCCCAAAATCCTGAGAACTGTACTTAGCTAAGGGTGCTGAGAGTTGCTAGGAGATCCCTCTTTTTTTCCCCCTGCAGAGCTACAATTCTCAGAGTGGTTTAACAGACAATTCCTTTCCCCCAGGGAACTCTGGGAATTGTAAAAATTCTCTTTATTGCAAAATTCAGAGACGTTCGAACTTAGAAGGGGATCTAAGCTTTGGTTCGCATTGTTTCAGAAAGTGTGGATGAGGTGGGTTGGCCTTTAAATGGAAACAAAATTGAATTTCCCTGCTATCTCTAGTGGTGGGTGAAACATTACATGTTTAGTTGAATTCTTGGTTGATATTAAATGCCATATGACTTCCTTTTAAACAAAGTGCTGGTAAAGTGTAGTTGGAAGCTTGGATCATCTTGGTGCATTTTAGGGTGTGGTTCAATCCAACACTGGCATTTTATATGCAATTTTATGTAAAATACGGCACACACTTTAAAAATGTAAAGTAAGCACTTCTCAATGCGTTCATCCATAAAACTTGCATTTTGCAAGCATCTTTCCTGTAAAGTATATATATTCATGCTCAGGTTTTGCACACCAAAATTGTACATTGTGAAATTGGAAGAAGTGCGTCATCAGACTGGGAGTTGTGTTCTGATGTGCAAGCCGTTTTGGGTTGGCCCATTGTAAAAAGGGGACCCAATGAAGAAGAAGAAGAAGAGTTTGGATTTGATACCCCGCTTTTCACTACCCGAAGGAGTCTCAAAGCGGCTAACAATCTCCTTTCCCTTCCTCCCCCACAACAAACACTCTGTGAGGTGAGTGGGGCTGAGAGACTTCAGAGAAGTGTGACTAGCCCAAGGTCACCCAGCAGCTGCATGTGGAGGAGCGGAGACGCGAACCCGGTTCACCAGATTACGAGTCTACCACTCTTAACCACTACACCACACTGGCACAATGAGGACTGGAAACAACCCTACCCATATTTCTTTTCTAACAGCATCTGTCTAAAAATGGCTCCCTTTCTGAAGCAACAGGCGGGCTTTTGAGAAGCACCTCCCTTCCTTCTTGTGCTGTCCAGAGGGTCCTCGAGCCAATCAGAAAAGGGGGTGTTTAATCCCAAGGTTACTGGCTGACATGGCCGGTCCCTTTTTCACACTGCCGAACCCAGTGAGCAATCTGCTTCTGCTTGAGCCCGAGTCATCTGTATTAAAGGAAATGATTGCTTCTAAGGAGATTTATTGTAGGCCATTCTCCAAGGAGGAGGAGGAGGCAAGGGGAAAAAATTGTGCTAACATTATCTCTCCTGGCTCTTGTATGGCTGTTAAACATTTTTTTAAAGGGAGGGGGATGATAGATAGATATAAAGACAGGAGACAGATGGATGGTGGCTGGGGGGGGGGGGGAGAGAGAGAGAGAGAGAGAGAGAGAGAGAGAATCACATGCTCTCTGAATACCGGTGGCCACCTCCTCCTACTCTCACTGTTACCATGTCACCAGGAAAGGAAAGAGCCTGGTTTTCTTATCCCCTTCCTCCAACTCAGCACCCCCTCCTCCACAGAGCACCGATTTATATGAAAATTAAGATTACAAATTAAAGCCAGGCTATCCCAGTTTCCAGCTCATCAGCCCTCCAATAAAAATGATGTTGAATTTCTTTCTCTGTGCATAATTCCCAGGAGATTACCCCCGTCCTTACAGCTTAGCTGTGTCCCTGATATAAAAGATCTCTATCCACTTTTATTGAAATCAAGAACTAACATCATAATCCTAATATTGAGGTATAATCTTCATTAGTGCCTGACCCTCTTGAGGGTTCCCTCCCCCGAATCGCCCCTTCACCCTACCAGTTTCTCTCTCAATTGCTGCAGTTTATATTCATTTGTCTGATAATCTCTTGGTGTTTACCTTTAGGTGGATAAGATTATAAACCGAATCATGATAGAGGAGGGACAAGGGGGGAAGGTTTTCTGAAAATCCTTACGGTCACACCCAATCTTGAGCACACTATTATTGAAAGACACTGCTATATCAGACATAGTTTGGCCTGTTGACTCTCTTCCACCAAGAGTGGTTTTTTTTAAAATAAAAATAATAATCTTTATTACAAAATAATTGTAATCTGTCAGGAATGCTTTGATGGTGTTTCCTGCTTGACAGGTGGTTGGACTGGATGGCCCTTGTGGTCTCTTCCAACTCTATGATTCTATGATTCTAATTTACATAGAACATAAACGCAATGAAAAACAACATAAACAGACCACAGACACTGACTAAAACACCTCGTTTCACATTACATACCCTTTAATTTCCAATTCACCTCATTGTGCTTTTTATACCTTACTAGTCTATATACACTTCACTTTTATTATTATGTTCAGTTAATTATCAGATTTTTTTTTTTTTTTACTTTTATAACTTCCTTAAACTTCAAGATTCAATCCAAATCTGTCAGGAGATTTGTGTCATTACAGTACTTTTAAAGATATTCTTTGAACATTGTCCAATCTTTACTAAATTTCTGGTTAGAATTTCCTCTTATTCTCCCCGTCATCATTGGCAATCATTGGCTCTTGATTTGACCATGCGCTGCATGAGGAAGGACTTTCTTTTATCAACCCTGAATAATAATAATAATAATAATAATAATAATAATAATAATAATAATAATAAATTTATACCCTGCCCATCTGGCTGGGTTTTCCCCAGCCACTCTGGGCGGCTTCCAACAAAATATTAAAATACAATAGTATCAGAATCAAAACATTTACTGACATCACTTGTAAACATTCAAAATAAATAGGCCAGTATGATCTCGTCGCCATATCATCAGTACAGTCACTTGCCAAAGGGAAGAGGAGGCCAGCAATCTATTTCCCCATTGTGGGTCTCCAGCAAGGGCAGGGTCCTGTAATGTACTTTGGCAGCAAAAGATCAAATAGAGGAACTTAGGTACTGTCTTGGTGAGCTCCTGGTCTCTCCGCTGTAATAGGAAGCATGTAACCTCTATTTCCAGGTTTCCATTTTGGGAAACATAGTTGGTCTAAACAAAATAATAATAATAAAAAATTCCTTCCAGTAGCACCTTAGAGACCAACTAAGTTTGTTCTTGGTATGAGCTTTCGTGTGCATGCACACTTCTTCAGATACACTGAAACAGAAGTCACCAGACCCTTATGTATAGTGAGAGGGGTATTACTCAGAAGGGTGGTGGGAATGGGTGGTTGGCTGATAGGTGTGGTAAACCTGTTGACGATTGTCAATGGCTGCAATTACAGGAAAAAGCAAGGGGTGAGAAGGTTAAAAATAGCTTTGTCGTGTATAATGAGATAAGAATCCAATGTCTCTATTCAGACCAGGTCTCTCCATGGTTTTAAGTTTGGTAATGAGTTGCAATTCAGCAACTTCTCTTTCCAGTCTATTTCTGAAATTCCTTTGTAATAAGACAGCTACTTTGAGATCTTGTATAGAATGTCCTGGGAGGTTGGTTTAGGTATTGTTGGCCAAGATCATCATACATTTTGCATTTGAGGACCATGTGAGCTAGAGTCTCCACCAAGGTGGGCATCACATGGGCAGATCCTATCTCCTTCTGCTGTCCTCGCGAACCTATCCCAGAGGAGGTTAGAGGGATTAGAGTTGAACCTAGCCAGTGAAAAAGCCCTTCTTTCTTGCGGGTTAAACAGAAATTGTAGATAATTGGGATTGGATTCCTGCGCACAAGAGAGTTGAAAATAAAGAGGGGAAATTAAAACGTTTTGGGGACAGGTGTATGAAGAAATGAAAAAGATGATGGCAGTTTCTTTTGTCAAAAAACCGGGAATTTTCTTACTTAGTATGGTTGGCAAGGAGATACCAAGTAAACAAAAAGAAGTTTTCTGTATGCGACCGCAGCGGCCAGAATGGTAGTCGCAAGGTGCTGGAAAGATCGAGAAGCACCCAGAGTCACTGATTGGCAGGTCAAACTGCAAGAATTTGCGGAGATGGCCTTATTAACAAACAATTTAAGAGATAATACCAAACAGGATTTTGCAGGCAAATGGGAAGTCTATAAAAGATACATGCTGAAATATAATAAGAGTTTTCTTACCATGCCAGCATTCGAGGGATGAATGGTATAGAAAGAGATTGTAGAAAAAATGAGGAGCAAGGATATATTCAAGAATGTATCTAAAAGGTGGCATAAGAGATAGCAAGGGATTGAAAGCATTCATATAAATTTTTGTTCAAGCGAAGGGGTTTGTCAGGAAGTCGTAAACTATGTGGGGAGATATTTGTTATTTATTTATTTAATCTCTTTTCTTTCTTTCTTTTTTTTTTTTTTCTTTTTTTTTTTTTTTTATTATTATTATTATTATTATTTTATTATTTTTTTTTAACTATTTTTCCTCTTATCATTTTCTTTATATTATTATTATCTATTGATTCACTATTTTGGCAGTGTTCAATAGGTGATACAGTAAGAAGTTACAGTGTAAAGCATGACACGGATTAATATATCGCTATTGTAAATAACTTTATTATTAATGTAAGACACTCTCGTTGTTTTTTCTTTTTTCTTTCTCTTTTCTTCTCTTTCTTTGTCCACGATTGCTGCTTGTTGTATTTGAGATGCTGGAACTCTGTATGTGGAAACTTTAAAATATGCAAATAATTAATAAATAAATATGAAAAAAAATAAAATAAAGAGGGGAACTTTTGGCTAAGATCGAGTGTGTAAAAATACAGTAGTCCAGATATTAAAAGCTTCCCTAAACTGGGCTGCCTTCAGATGTCTTCTAAAAGTCTGGTGGTTGTTTTTCTCTTTGACATCTGGTGGGGAGGGTGTTCCACAGGGCGGGCGCCACTACCGAGAAGGCCCTCTGCCTAGTTCCCTGTAGCTTCACTTCTCGCAGTGAGGGAACCTGCCAGAAGGCCCTCAGCGCTGGACCTCAGTGTCCAGGCAGAACGAAGGGGGTGGAGACGCTCCTTCAGGTATACTGGACCGAGGCCATCTAGGGCTTTAAAGGTCCACATCAACACTTTGAATTGTGTCTGGAAATATACTGGGAGCCAACGTAGGTCTTTCAGGACCAGTGTTATGTGGTCCCGGTTCTGGATTAGTTGCAGTTTCCGGGTCACCTTCCAAGGTAGCCCCACTTCTTTCAACATTCATCTTTGTTGAATGTCCATGATTTTGAGTGTTATGAAAGAGGAAGGAGAACCTTCCTCTATCTATTTCCTCCATGCTATTATGGAAATCCATGGCTGGTGAATTTAGAACTATTTACTACATTTGAATAAAACCACAACACATCTAACAGTTGTTAGAAGGTCTTTTCTAGTTCTGGCTTTACCCCAAAGAATGCTGGGAGCTGTAGTTTGTTAAGGGCAGAGAGGGATTGACTGTTGAACCACTCAGGGAACTGTAGCTCTGGGAGGGCAACAGGGGTCTCTTAGCAACTCTCAGCACCCTCAACAAACAGCTCCTATTCATAGGGAAGTCTGGAAATTGTAGATCCGGAATCTAATCAGTTCTCTCCGGACAACTCTCAGTACCCTTCAGAAACTACAGCTCCCAGGATTCTTTGGGGGAAGTGAGGATTGTTCACAGTGCTTTAAATGTATGGTGTGAATGTGGACAGCCCTTCAAACAGAGGTCTGTCCTCCGCAACTTGCATATCTAAGGTTCATCTTGCTTGCTCTGAGTATTTGCAAATCCGAGGCCTTAATCAACAAACAGGTCTTCCAGAATGACTCTTTGCATTAACTGGCGTATACTGAAACCAGAGTTGCCAACACACACACACACACACACACACACACACACTTTAAGCTGGGCTCTGTTCTTCGGGCTGTGGAGAACTTCATTGGAGGTTTTCCAGCGGATAAGCTGGCTGTGAAAGGCAGAAGAGCAGGCCAGGCTGGTTGTTCCGGTGAGTTGGCCACCTCATTTGAAAGCGAGAGGTAGCCTATTATGCATTGTGGGCTGATTGCTACAAAGCAGGAGCAGTGTTTGATAGAGTTCTCTCTCTTTCCTCAGAAAGCCTTGCCTCAGCTGAGTCCAGTTAATTACCATTTCTCCCCCTTCATAGCTTTAATAGCCGTGGGCTCTGCCTCAGGCAGTTAACTACCAGACTAGTCATTAAATACTGGTCAAGATGATTTCTTCAAGATTAGAGTCTCGGTTTTTTATGATTAAAGCAGCGGTTTCCCACCGCAGTGGAGGGAAGGAGAGGGAAACAAAAGAGGGATACTTCAGTTCTGTCTTTGTCACGTGTGGCACCCAGCGGCGGTCCTGTGCGGGGAACCCATGGAAGCCTCACACTATTAATTCGGATGCACCCAAATTAAAACTTGGCTGAGAACCTTGTGCCCCTTATTCCGGAGTCCTTACTCAGAGCAGCATTTATGGGAGTGTCGTTAAAGGAACGAAGGGTTGGATCATGGAGGTACAGCTACTAGTCACGGTGGCTGTGCTCTTCCTCTATAGTCAGAGGGAGCAACACTCCTAAATACCAGTTCCAGTTGATGGAAACCACAGGAGGGTGGCATGCCCCTTTCCTCAGGTCCTGCTTGAGGGTTTCTTACCAGGATCTGGTTGGCCAATGTGAGAACAGGATGCTGGACTAGATGGGCCATTGCCCTGATACAGTAGGCTTTAAAGGTAAAGGTAAAGAGGCCCCTGACCATTAGGTCCAGTCACGGACGACTCTGGGGTTGCGGCGCTCATCTCGCTTTATTGGCCAAGGGAGCTGGTGTACAGCTTCCGGGTCATGTGGCCAGCATGACTAAGCCGCTTCTGGCAAACCAGAGCAGCACATGGAAACGTTGTTTACCTTCCCTGCCAGAGCAGTACCTATTTATCTACTTGCACTTTGATGTGCTTTCAAACTGCTAGGTGGGCAGGAGCAGGGACCGAGCAATGGGAGCTCACCCCATCACGGGGATTCAAACCGCCAACCTTCTGATCGGCAAGCCCTAGGCTCTGTGGTTTAACCCACAGTGCCACCCGCGCCCCAATAGTAGGCTCTACGTATGTTCAAATGTTCAAATGATTGAAGACCTGCCAGGAGCAAACACAAAGGTGTAGCACAGGTGATATAGCGTGCGTGCACGCACACACACACACACACCATCACAAAGAGATTCAGCGATGTGGCAAACTCCATTTAAAACTGGGAAAATGAGGAACTAGAAAACTCAAAATATCACAGTGGTCATTGTCAGCTGCTGAAGTAGATGGGCCATTGGCCTGATCCAGCAGACTCTTCTTATGTTCTCCCCCACCCCACCCCTATGATGTGCTGCTAGTGTCTGTTGCAGGAATAAGGAACCTGATGTCCTCCAGATGTTGTGGACTCCAGCTTCCATAGTCAGTTGCCAGGGACTGGACTAAACAGGAGGAATGTGAAATGAGCCCTCAGTCTGATCAGTTCCTCTCCGAAGAGGAAGAGGAGTGGCAAGTTTGCCTCCGTTGCCTCCAGTAGTTTCAGGATGAAAGGGAGACAGGGGTGATGTGCAGCTGAATGAGAAAATGCCTAGTTACAAGATAATGGAGGAGGGGGAAGTTAGAGAGCAGACAGCAGAGACCTCCCTGGAAAGTATGGGAGACCCTCCTAGTCCAAGGACTCCCTGGTCCTTCTGCACCCCTCTGCGGAGGGATGTGACTCCCTGTAGGTTTCCAGGATGTTGCTGGGGACGGAAGAGGAGCGACTCAGAGTAGCCAATGTCTCCTATGGATCTTTTGTCTTGCAACCAGATGACTGAATAAAAAGTCATAAAATATGAGCTGTTTGTTCTTCTTGCCTCTGAGGCTGCCGGAGGAGGAGAGGATACTCCACACCTGACATCAGTTGTCAAAGATTGTAGGAGTTGCAGTCTAGCATTGTCTGCAGAACCACAAATTCATCAGCCCTCATTTACACCCACGGACTCTTGTCTCTTCTTTTCACCCTTATTTCTCAATCTTGGGTGACAATCCTAACCCCACGGAGGAAGCCCCATTGAGTCCAACAGGACTTACTTCTGAGTAGAGATAGTTTGGATTTATTTAGTTAATTTTACTCATACAGATGCCACAATAAATGATACTTATCTGATGTGGTTTTTACAGCCCTGGCAAAGCCATTAGAAGCTGGCTTTGTGTTGCCACAGTAGTAGTTCAGATCGAAATAACTGGAAAAATCCCCCAGACGTTTAAAATTGTAATTTTTAAAGGTTGCCTATATTATCCTGCCAAGCGGTAAGGAACAGTTTGCCAAACATTCGCTTATTTTATTACAGGACTTGTACCCCACCATTTTTACAAATGTCTTAAGGTGGCTAGCAATAAGATTTGCCGATTTGTTGGCTATCCACCAAGTTGGCGAGGCTCATTTGACACCAACACAAACTTGAGTCTTTGCTATCAACAGCCCGGAGATTGAGTAGATGCCTTCTGTTTCAGCCTTTAAACAACAGCTGAAAAATATATCTCCAAAATAGTCAATGGCCTCTGATTTTAAATTTTCATGTGTTTTTATTACACATAAATATAAGCGGGTGGTAAGGTCTTCCTTACTACGTGACCAGAGGACAAGGTGGGGCAGGGTGTTGGGGCAGGGAGGTATGTATGTGAGGAGCAGAAACTGTGCCAACAACTTTGTGGGTTCATAGCATGGCTACATGACCCTGAGATCAGACAAGAGGGCCCCAGAAACAGCCCTCCGATATTTAGCATGTCCGATATTTAAGCAGATGGAACAGAGGCAGCTGCAAATAATGAAGCTGTGTCATGCAAAATTACCCCAGGTCTTCCTCTGTACATCATCACCCCAGACTTGCCACCCAGAAACAGGCAGGTAAGCTGAGGTTACAACCTCCCTCTTCCACTTCTGCTAAGCTGATAACACAGAGAGACATATTGACGGGGGCAGATGAAAAACATTAAATATTTCATCAGTAAGATTATACCCTGCAAAGACAGATGTTGGGAAGCTGTAATATTTAAAAATAAAGAGATAAACACATGCTTTTCGGGACGGACGGACGGATTTTTATTTTCTGCAGGGGGAAGGGAGACGATGGAATTGGGAGATTTATTGTATAAGCAGCGCATGGGAAATTGCGGTTTCCTTAAAGCAGATTAATGGCAAATAGTCTTCATTTACTCACATAAGCAGCAGGAAGGAGCGGAATCGGCCTGGAATGGGCTGAAGGGAGGAAGAGATGTTTGCAAATCTGACTCACCATCCCAGGCACTAGGTGGCACACCTAGAAAGAGCCTAGAGGGGCACAGTTTTCATTCACCTCCTTTTGAAGGTGGCTTCATGGAGCAGCAAGGTCAGATGAAAGGAAATTTCTAGAAGATACAGGGGTTTTTCTTCTTGTCCTGAATCCAGTTTCTGGCTGGGGGAGGGGGGGAGGGGGCGGGGAGGTACCCTTCACCTGTGGAGAGAATGAATGCTGTGATTGATTCAGGGTTTGGGGAGAGCATCTGAAGAGGCAGAGAGTCGGTATGCAGATGGTCCCAGGTTTAACCACCGATGTCTCCAGTTAGGACTGGGGGAGACCCTGATCTGAAGCTCTGGAGAGCCACTGTCAGTAAGTATCAACAGTAAAGAATTACAGGATTGCACCCAAAATAGAAGCACTTTCCCAGCCTCAACCACTCTCCACTCACACCTCCTAAAACTGGGACTGGTCCAAGACATTATGATGCCTGAGGCGAAGGACAAAATCGCACCTTCCTCCTTTTTACATACACTGCCAAGCATACTGGCAATTGATTCTGCACGAGCAATAGGGCCGTGTCCTCCAATGCACCTGAGGGTAGCAGACTAGTTTGTAGGATGTGGCACACACAGCTTGCTACCTGAGGCAGTGGCCTCACTGTGTCCCTAATGGTAGGGCTGGCTCTGTCAGAGATTGGGTCATGCTTCTCTGTTGATGATACAGGTAACATGGATCTGACCAGCTCATCCCTGTCTGTTGTTGAGTCCTAATTTTTGTTTGCTTATTTGTGTAACTTGGCAAAATCGAAATGAATTTCATTTTGGTCTGTAAAGTCCCCCCAGAATATCCCTCAGGGCTTTGTGGCCAAATATTCTCAGAATATACTCTTAGGGATGGGTGGGTGAGCAGTTTGGTGATATTCTACATTAGGCCATGATATCCAAACATTCTGTAAGAATAGTCAGCACTGGGCAGTATCTGATATTGGAATTTGGATGACAGATTTTTGAGGTCAGTGTTCATTTGGCATCAAAAACCAGACAACTGAATTTGAAAAATCCCTGAAGTTTTATTCCAGTAATGGACCATAAAGTGGTTTGCCTACTTCATGAGTCCTTGGATTGCTGCTGCCAGTCAGTGTTGACAATATTGAGCTAGGTGGGCCAAAACAGAACACCTGAGCACCATAGGCCAGTTTCATGTGCAAATGTTTCATACCTTTGGACAGCAAGCAAAGTCTGATATTCTTCTTATGAACAAAGCCTTCTTTTGCCTGCCCCAAATAGCTTTTTTTTCTTTTTCCAAAGAACACACAGCCTTCTTTGAAATCTATAGTTTCTGGCATATCTAGGGTAAGCTTAGACTTGGAACTTACCAGTCTTGTCAGTTGCTAACTTTGCACCATATTTCACGGGATCATCCTGGCAATAATTAGTTGTCCGGTACAATTAAGAGCCGTCTCTCTGGGTGAAGCACTCAAATGAACATTTAGCAACTAAGTTGTTAAAATGACCCAGCAGGAAGGCAAGCAAAAGAGGATCTAAGGACGGGCTGCTTTTCAGTCATCCTTCTGGCTTTAGATGCTGGTTCAGGAGTTTTTGCAAGCTTTGCACTCCTGGCCGGCCAGAGAAGTGGCACATTCCGGTCGGGAGGCTGGCAGCCCAACGGCATTGCTCAAGTCAGCGTGCCTTTCAAGTGACCTGATGGCTTTTGGCGGAACTCCCCAGAAGTCTCACGCCTGAGGAGAGTCGATTCAGCTAAATGCTTCGATGTCCCCGGGAAACAATGGCTCTGTCCCAGAACATAACATGGCACATTCTGTATTTCACAATCGGAAAGGTGTTTGGCCATTCTGGAGCTCTCAGCTGAAACTGCTCATCCCTCTGCAGTCCCAAAAAGTGTAGCCTGCTAATTAGAGTGTTGGACTAGGACCTGGGAGACCAGGGTTTGAAGCTCAGTGGGGCGACCTTGGGCCAGTCCCTTTCTCTTAGCCTAACCTACCTCACAGAGCAGTTGTGCACAGAGTTGTGTCACAGAGAGCCAGTGTGGTGTAGTGGTTAAGAGTGGTGGACTCGTAATCTGGTGAACCGGGTTCGTTCTCCGCTCCTCCACATGCAGCTGCTGGGTGACCTTGGGCTAGTCACACTTCTCTGAAGTCTCTCAGCCCCACTCACCTCACAGAGTGTTTGTTGTGGGGGAGGAAGGGAAAGGAGAATGTGAGCCGCTTTGAGACTCCTTCGGGTAGTGATAAAGCGGGATATCAAATCCAAACTCTTCTTCCTCTTCTTCTTCTTGTGAGGTTAAAGTATACCACATAGGATGCCTTGAACTCCTTGAGGAAATGTGGGATGTAAATGTAAATAAATAAAAAATCCAAGTGGAGGAGAGGGTGCTGAAGAACAGGATGAGAATAAATGCAAAACACACAGGGCATCTGTCTCCCATTCTGTCCACAGTGCCATAAGCAAAGGGCATGAAATTACTACTTTTATTTACATTGAGTTTCCACAATAACATATTTTTTCTTTCTTACAGATAACAGCATACAATGGACAACATCAATCTGACAAACCAAAGTGCCACAAGAGGAATGCGTACATAAAGAGGGTAAGAATTATCCTTCTGTAGGATTTCATTATTTAAACTCTGATTATGAAACCCAAATTTCTCTCTTAGATAAGGAGTCTTCTATATTGGTGGATGAGGTGTGAGATATAAAGTCCCGCCATATTGCAGAGAACTGTTCTTTGCTGCTGACCACCCAGAGTTTGTGGTTTATTTTTCCCCCCAGCAGTCACCAGTTTCCACATGTCTTCTGGCACCACAACACAAGATTTAAATCACTTGGCACCCTCCCGCTGTTGAGCTATGGAAATTCCTAGCCGCTGCTAACGTCCAGGTCCCATGGACTGCAAGAAGATCAAACCTATCCATTCTGAAGGAAATCAGCCCTGAGTGCTCACTGGAAGGACAGATCCTGAAGCTGAGGCTCCAATACTTTGGCCACCTCATGAGAAGAGAAGACTCCCTGGAAAAGACCCTGATGTTGGGAAAGATTGAGGGCACAAGGAGAAGGGGACGACAGAGGATGAGATGGTTGGACAGTGTTCTCAAAGCTACCAACATGAGTCTGACCAAACTGCAGGAGGCAGTGGAAGACAGGAGTGCCTGACGTGCTCTGGTCCATGGGGTCACAAAGAGTCGGGCATGACTAAACGACTAAACAACAACAACAACATCTATATCTATCTATCTATCTATCTACCTACCCCAGGTTACGTAAGTGATCCGTTCCAGGTCGTGGTACATAACACGGGTGTGTGTATCACGAATGCACAACCCCCCCAAAAAAACCTCCAGAAGAAGCACGTTTTGAGCGCTTCTGCTCATGCGCGAAGAGCGCAGAATGCTTCTGTGCATCCTGGGGTCGCGTGTTGGTCGTGACCGCTCTGGAAACACTTCCAGGTTGCGGGCGTTCGCAACTTGAACATCCGCAACACGGGGGTTACGTAACCCGGGGTTCCACTGTATATATCACATTATATATATATATCAGGTTCTACCTTGAGTAAGAGCACGTGTTGTGGTCGGGGCCTGGCAAGACACTTATTTGTCATGTGGGGAGGGGCTGGACGCTGGCCTTAGCTGCATTAGGGTCAGGAGGTGTTGCTGGGCAAAGCTAGATGTAGCAATTTGTGATGGACAGGCCAGCGTCCTTTGTAATCCTCTGCACACAGGGTGATCCCTCTCTTGGCTGCGAGCTTCTGATCACCCGCGCTCCCTCCCTCTTTTCATAGGCCTCTGCTTTTGACCTTGCAACTGCCTGTCATGGGGTCGTCTGCTTTTGGGGCAGAGGCCCAGTAGGAATTTTTCCATCTGGCTGATTGGCTGTTGCCATTTGGTTTTCGCCTACTGCAGTAGCAACTTGTCACAGGTTGGCGGTTAGGCATTGGTTATTGTGTGGATTGCTGGATGGGTGATGCCCACCTCCACAATCATGGTGATGATGGTACAGGGAATTCCGTTAAAGGAATCCGGCGGCTCTTATGCTTTGTCCGAACCCCTGGTAGGGGATAGGGCCGTAGCCAGAGCCCCCGGGACCGCTGGGGAGAGGGAGGCTTTGCCCCCAGCCTCCTTAACTCTCCCCAGCTGGCATTCTCCCGACGCTGACTGGAGGTCAGCAGCTGTCCCGGTTGGACAGATAGTCTGAACCAATGCCTACGCAACCACTCACCGAATTTGTATTTCAATAAAGTTGTGGCCTAAATTATTGCCAAAAACCCAAACAAAAATTAACGTCTCAGTGTCAATTCCTTGGGGGGTGGCTTGAGGACCTCGACACGCAACACATTATATGTTGTCGTTTAGTCATGTCTACTCTTCTCTTCTCTTCTCTTCTCTTCTCTTCTCTTCTCTTCTCTTCTCTTCTCATGAGGTGGCCAAAGTATTGGAGCCTCAGCTTCAGGATCTGTCCTTCCAGTGAGCACTCAGGGCTGATTTCCTTCAGAATGGATAGATTTGATCTTCTTGCAGTCCATGGGACTCTCAAGAGTCTCCTCCACCACACACACACACACACACACACACACTCCCCCTACATTGATATAACTCTTGGGCATTCCCACCATAAATGGAAAAAAGGGGAGCAAAGGCAATGAAATCTGTGATTTGCTTTGGGCAAAGGAGGCGTTCTGTATGGTTCCTAAGCCTTGCAATGAAGGATAAACAAATGCTAGGCAAGCCTTGGTGGCGGAATTGCCCTTGTTTAATTAGATGTCATTGATACAGTAGCAGCTGAACCACTTCCCTGTCTTTATAGACTAAGCATGTATCGGGTGACAAAGCCGCGAGGGGCACTCTGGTCTTCTCCCATGTGCCTTGGTACCAGCAGCAAGGTTGGAGTGAATTGCTTCTCTGCAAATATAATTCCTCCCCCTGCTCTTTCCAAAAGTTCGCAGGTTAGGCCTGAACATCTGCGAGCTCCTCAGCTGAGGTTCCAGCAGCTGCTTCTTGTGCTGTTCTGTTCGCTCTCTGCTTTTGTGACTTGCTCTCAACTGAATCGCAAAGGAGGACCTGCAGGATAATATATGTGCATCTTATTATGGGCTAAGATACAGACATCACCTCTGGCACCCGACTTTGGCCTGATTATCATTGCCAAACCAGGCAAAATATGTCTGAGGTCACACTGGAACAGTTGTGAATAAGCCAAAGGGGGAGGGGGGAGACAAAATAGCTTGCCCTCCATGGAGACAACTCTCCCCACCCACACCCACCCACCACAAAAAGCTGCTTTATTTCAGCCTCAGTAAAACTGTTTGTTAGCCCCTAATAAGAAACCTTGTACCTAACAGCAACATAGCACAACCTTATGGTTCCCTTGGAGACACCCAAAGCAATTCAATAGGCTCAAATAAATGGGAACATTAGCTGGGTTACACTGTGAAGCAGCTGAGGAGACTCACCATTTTCCAGGACCTTTCCCCCCACCCCCACCCCCGACAGCTTCAAAAACTGGTCCGCTTTTTAATTTTCTAATTTTGTTTTTGTTTCGGCATTGCCGGCAAAAACATTTTTTTTCCTTTTGCTCACTCTCTCTTTTGACCATTTGCTCTCAATGATGTCACCATACATCTGTTATCTGATTGGCCACATAATGTTGCAACATCATCCTGGCTACTGTATGATGTGACTGGCAGAAACCAGTAGATACCGGTAGCTATTGATCGATTTTATTGATCTCTTTTATGAAAGTGTGGGATATTCAAGCAAGCAAGTAAGCAGACATATCTGCAAACGTATATTTAGGTTTGAGAAGCTACGTAAACTGTTTCAGAGCTGCTCTGTGCCTTTCCAATTCGACTTGATACCCAGGACTGCTGTTAGATAAGTTGAAAATGAAGCCCTGTTTTTTCCTCATTCGCTATAATGGGGAGCCTAAAAATGGCCATAGCATTATTAATTTTTTACTTGTCACAGAATCAGATGATATCTGCATGCATAGCAGTCTCTCCAGAGAGAATTAAGCCTGCCAAATCTGTAGGAAAAGACAACTATGGGGTTTCATGCAGAGCACCTTTAAATCTTCTTCTTCTTCTTCTTCTTCTTCTTCTTCTTCTTCTTCTTCTTCTTCTTCTTTCTTCTTCTTCTTCTTCTTCTTCTTCTTCTTCTTCTTCTTCTTCTTTTTCTTCGTCAGAATTGGATGCAATTTGTAGACACAGTCATGCCTTCTGAGAAGTGCCAGATTAGTTGCAGTGGTACTCTCACCATTTGCCAATTTTGGATTGGGTACACTTGGAATCATAAGGGATGGGTTGGGAGAAAGGGATCATAGATAACTAGAATTGTTTGGGATGCTGGTGGGTGTGGATGGACTTCTCTCCCTGCCCATAGATCTGGGAAGATATAGCCTCTTATCCTCTGAGGGGAGGGGGAGGGGAGAGAGAGATCTCAATTGACCAACTTGGATGGCTTTTAAGGAGGCCTGAACAAATTCATGGAGAATATCAATGGCTACCAGCCATGATGGCTGTGCTCTGCCTTCACAGTCAGAGTAAGCTATGCTTCTGAATACTAGTTGCTGGAAACTGCCAAATGAGAGAGTCCTCTTGTGCTCAGGAAATAAAGGCTTGGATCAACTGAACCTCAGGGATGTGGGGTGCCTCCAAGAGTGCCCCATCAGAACCTTTAGTGTGAAAGGCCCTCCTAGAATAGCCCATTGGATCAGGCCAATGGCCCATCAAGTCCAGCACCCTGTTCTCACACTGGCCAACTTGATGCCCGTGGGAGTCCTACAGGCAGGATATGATCACAGCACTCTCCCCTCCTGTGCTGTTCAGCAACTGATATTCAGAGGCATTGCTGCCTTCAACAAGAAACATATTGCTCCCCACCAAGGTTCCTCTCTGGTAACCATTCAGGAATACAGGATGATTTCCCACCCAAAAGGCTGCAGGGTTAGACATAGGGTTAGGCAATCATGAAGGAACCCTGAGGATCATCTAGTCCAACCCCCTGCAATGCAGGGATATGTAGTTTTCCCTTACGGGGATCGAACCTGCAACCTTGGCGTTATCAGCACCACCCTCTAACCAACTGAGCTATCCATGCTTCTGTTGGTGCCTACATCATTAACACTTCTGTTTCAGATATCCATCAAGGCCTGTCACCTTCAAATTGCTACTGGACTTCAGTTCCCATCATCCTCTAACGTTGGCCAACATCATCTGAAGGATCATGGATTTGCACCCCTCAACCTGGGCAGGATACGGGGAGGAGAAAGATCTGAGCTTTTTCATGGGCCTCTTCCCAATCCTGGGGAATTGACTCTAGCAGTAGTGATGGGCAGGACGGTGCTCACCTGACTTGCCATTGGCTGGGTTTCTGTTACTTGCTGGGAGGTAGAGAGGAAGGGGAAAGGCAGCAGCGAGGTCAGTGTGCTGCAAACCCACAAATCAAAGGCACTGGATTAGCTCCATGTGTACATCTGCACTGCATTGTTGACACTACTGGACTCTAGACTTTGACAGCAGAATCTGCTTTGTTGGCACTGGAATCCCACTCCAAGTTTCGTTTATCTCAAACCCTCGAAACAGTGTTGTTGGAGTTACTGGGCTGGCAGTATTAAAACTGCATGACCTTGGCTTGTTCGTTCTGAATGTCAGTCAGTCAGACAGAGCTAGCCAATATCCAAGACACAACCACCAAGTCCTGCTAAAGCTGAGAACCAGGCCGAAAGGCAGACTGAGATGCTGAGCAATTTGTGGGGATTTGGCAAAGTTCTTTGAAGGTCTACCAATGGGGGCATCGTTGGAAGAAGTCTGGCTTGCAGCACTTCATTATTAAGGATGCCTGAATGATGTCCCTATTTCCCCATTGCTCACTTTTATGTGGGGGCCGGCCTGGAACGCAGTATATTATGCAACGGCTTTGTCATGTCTCAGCAATGATATTAAGAGTCTAATGCTAAACAGGTTCCGAGGAAATGAGGAGGGGGAAAAATGACTTACTATATTTACCCTGAAACAAGATTCAATCTGCCACTGTATTTAATGCTATATTTTTCATTATCTCACAAGCATATGTTGGAAGGGCTACAGATGATGAAGTTAGCTGCTGGGCAGAGCTATCATCAGTGCTTTCCATCTTTATTTTAATAAGAGGAATGAGCAAATTGTTTGTGACCTTCGTGAAGGGCTTCCTGGAAGACAAGGAAACCTCACTCGCAACAGAATCACTAGCCTGGAGCCTCTGCTGAATATTCAAAGCTCTTGCTCTGAATAAATTGCGTTGCAATAAAGCTATTGTGTCTGATGGAGTCATAGCTGCCATGGAAGCAATGAGCTCTGTAGGCAAAAAAAATGCTTGTATAAGACCCCCAACTCCACTCCAATATTGGCAGCAAAGCATTGTCTGAACTGCTAAAGAGGTATAGGAAATACCTTTCTATTTGAAGACAAAATTGGACATGCCTAGATGAAGCCAACCAAGATAGTGGCATGAGAAATTGCATAATAATAATAATAATAATAATAATAATAATAATAATAATACTGATGTTAGTCCTACTGAAAGTAGGCCCATTAGAATTAATAGCCATGCCTAATTTAGGTCTATTGATTTCAATGGTTCTACTCTGAGTAGAACGTTGTTAGGGACAACTCATTAGTTTTACTTAATTTCTGAATAGATTTGCAAATCTATGCATCAAGGTGTTTTGTGCTGTTTCTGAGCTGGCCAGAGAGAGATGTTTAGTCTGAACTCAGCTATGGTAGTGTGAAGATCTTGTATGATCCTGGTATGAGCTTTCGTGTGCATGCACGAAAGCTCATACCAAGAACAAACTCAGTTGGTCTCTAAGGTGCTACTGGAAAGAATTTTTGATTTTGTTTTGACTATGGCAGACCAACACGGCTACCCACCTGTAACTTGTATGATCCTGTGATTCTATAACTGATTGTTCATTGCAGTGTGCCTACTCTTTCGTTGTGGTATGAATCAAGACCCCCCCCCCCCATCAGCACTATGTGTTTAATGCAGTAATCATAACACTTTAAGCAGTTGTGGCTTTCCCTAAAGAATCCTGAGAACTGTGGTTTCCTAAGGGTGCTGAGAGTTGTTTGGAGACCCCTGATCCCTTCACAGAGCTACAACTCCCAAAGTGGTTTAATGATCAAGTCTTCTTTCCAGGGAACTCTAGGAATTGTAGCTCTGTGAGGGGAATAAGGGTATGAGCTGGAGAACACACCTTCCAGGGATAGGATGTGAGATACACTTGGGTATGGGCATCCTTGACCTTGGCGTGACCTTGGCATCTCTTTACATATTTTATTTTATTTTTTGTCCTGGGGTATGTGACCTTTTGACACTTCCTCTTCCTTCTCCCTGTTCCACTTGGGGTAGTCATTGCTTTGCACTAAATTAGCTTTGGAAAGGAGGAGGTGGGAGGGAGAGAGAGAGAGAAAGAGAGAAAGAGAGAGAGAGAGAGAGAGAGAAATGGCAGCATGTGTGGCAAATATATTCAGCATGCAATGCGATGGAGACAGCAGCAGTTGTGACTGTACCAAGGCAGGTCTGCAGCCAAATGCAATGTGGATAGCCTCCTTTGCCAAGTGCAGATGGACGCTGCAGCCATCTGGCCCCAGGCAGCCAAGTATCCAGTAAGACTCCCAAGATGAGCCACAAAGGTGGCAAACATATTTAACCAAGGGGGCTCAAAGCTACCTCTATTATGTCCTCCATCTGCTTCTTCCAGCCCACCAGCCTACTCGGCGATATCCAATACGGCTTGAGCCTCAGTCACTCGGCTTCCATAATCAAAGCCTTTTATTGCAGAATGAAATAGTTATTCCTCAAATAAACCGAGTTTGCACATAGCGTCATATGCCAGCACAGAGGGCAGACATGTTCATGTGAATAAATAGAGCAAGGGCATATAACGCGACGAGGACAAGGAAATGGGGAGCCTAAATGTATTAAGTACTGACTGCAAAGACACATGCATCTATGGATGGGGGATGAATTCAGTTTGGTTTGCATGCTAATGAGAAACAACCCACAACGCACACTTTTCAAACCAATATGCGATCTGAAACACAAATATCTTTTCAAAATTCACCATGCTTTGAATTTTGTAATACGGTTTTCCAACCAAGCCGTGTCTACAAAAATGCATAAATTAGAGGCAAGCATGCATCAGAATGCATGAGTGAGTAGAAATAACATACCAAAAAATGCATTATATGAGGGGGAAATGTTTACACTAAGGAGGGCATTTACACTAAAGCACTGGCATCTATTCTGGAGGAGAGCAACAGAAAGCTATATAACAGGGTGTTCTGAGGGTCTGGGGTTTTGCCGGTCTGGGATCTGCTGGAACCAAAGCTGGCACCAACCAGCAGGAGGCCCAATCCAGGCCTGATTGCTGTGCAGGTGGAAGGATCAGACCCAATCTGCTCCATCCTTCTTCTGCCACTGTGAGTGGCTGGGCTGTGGGATTCGGCAGTGGAAGCAGGAAGTTAGGTGGCTCAGTTGGTTAGAGAGTGGTGTTACTAACACCAAGGTTGCAGGTTTGATCCCTGTATGGAACAGCTGCATATTTCTGCGCTGCAGGACATTGGACTAGATGATCTTCAGGGTCCCTTTCAACTCAATAATTCTGTGATTCTAAGATTTGTACTTAGAAACCTAGATAGCATCTTAAAAAGCAGAGACATCACCTTGCCGACAAAGGTCTGTATAGTTAAAGCTATGGTTTTCCCAGTAGTGATGTATGGAAGTGAGAGCTGGAAGGCTGATCGCTGAAGAATTGATGCTTTTGAATTATGGTGCTGGAGGAGACTCTTGAGAGTCCCATGGACTGCAAGAAGATCAAACCTATCCATTCTGAAGGAAATCAGCCCTGAGTGCTCACTGGAAGGACAGATCCTGAAGCTGAGGCTCCAATACTTTGGCCACCTCATGAGAAGAGAAGACTCCCTGGAAAAGACCCTGATGTTGGGAAAGATGGAGGGCACAAGGAGAAGGGGACGACAGAGGATGAGATGGTTGGACAGTGTTCTCAAAGCTACTAACATGAGTTTGACCAAACTGCGGGAGGCAGTGGAAGACAGGAGTGCCTGGCGTGCTCTGGTCCATGGGGTCACGAAGAGTCGGACACGACCAAACGACAACCAAGATGTGTATGTTGCTTAATCAAAAAAATAGAACCTGTTTACGGGAAAATAGCAACAAAAAACCCAATTGAAACAATAAATGCAATAACATGGCATGTCCATTGGGTTGCAGAAGAGTGGAGTCAGTGGTGTGTATATATATTGGGAAAGTCCACTGGTAGGCCTTTGGCCCAGGCCCTCCTAGGGGAAAAAAATGCTTACATCCCTGTTTTGGGTAAGGTGTGAAATGGCTTGCCTTGTCAGAGAACCAGGAGGTGATGTGTTTCACCACTGGATGAAACACACGATGCTAAACCCAGGTTTGGTATCATATAATGTGTGGAACTGCTCCATGGTTGCAGCCACTCTGACAATTCTTCTTGCATCTGTTTAGTCGCCTTATTCTGAAGTCCGGCCCGTGAGGAATAATAGCCCTCACGAACGACAAGGAGACGGCAAGCGAAATGCCCCCCCCCCAATTTTCGCAACAATTTCTGCCTCTCCTGCTAAACCATCTGCTCATGAGCGCTGATCGTTGAATGGAAGGTGTAAATCTGGCGTCGCATTATAGGGCTCCTCCATTGTTTTTGGCCGATCTGCAGCTTCCTGGAAGTTTTCCAGGCCTTCTCTCATATAGCCAAGGTTGCCGTCATCCGGCGCAAATGCCATATGTTAAGATTCAGGTGACATACTACCTAAAAAGTCGCAAATGATTATGCCGTGTCTCTTTTTACAGGGCTGTGATTAGAAATATTTATGTAAATGTACCTTCAGAAGAGAAATGGCACTTGGTGTTAGGCAGCCAAACGTGTGGCGGCTGTAATGAGATACTTTGACTCAGCCACAATGTTGCCTCAGAAACAATCTGAATTAACAGTAATGAAAAAATTACTCTTTTCCGTCTTTCTGTCTTAAAATGAAGGGGGGGGGGAGGGAAGACCCACATCTTGATCTTAGATGAGATTTTTTTCCCTTTTTTTGGTTATCGTTGCCGCCGCTGCTGCTTTCTGGAATATTCAAAAGAGGAAAATAAATGTAGGCTCATGTAGTGAAGGAAGGAAACACTGAAATTCAGATTCTTAGGAGCAATCCAGATGATACAGATTCAGAATCACACAATCATTCCCCTCGGGGAGACTTGGGAATAATAGTTTTGGGAATGGAAGATTCTTAGTATTTCACCAAGCCACAACTCCAGAGATTCCTGGAGGGGCAAAGGAACAATTTATGTGAATGCTTCCTAAAGAAGTAAATAGCAGGTGTCGGGGAACCCAGTCCAGATCAGGACCCAGGTGGTGTCTATGGGGCTTTAACCCCTTTGTGCTCTGCTTACCAGGTGCAACTATTGATGGGAATGATGATGGCATCAACCTTGTAGAATTTTAGTATAGGAATCTGGTCATCCTCCTCCTCAGTGCAGGAACCTCACAACTGCCGTGTCCTCTACAGATGACTGTCCAGTCCTGACTTAAACATTTTCAGCAAATGTGAATCATCATTGTTGTACGCATGGTTGCCGATGGGGTTTGGGGGTTTTTGTTTTATGAAATAACACAACCTCTTTCCTCTTCCTAGAGGCTGCTGAGTGTCTTGAACCCAGGCAGAAGTAAAGGAGGCAGACACCAAGTGGTTCATATAACAGTGGCAGAGCTTCATGCTCTGGTACCGGAGGCGGAGAGCAGGGAGGGGCATGGCTGGTGTGTGTCCCGGGGGCGTGGCACGCCACCCGCAGGGGCATGGTGTGCATCCTGGGGTGTGATGTGCTGCCTGCAGGGGCGTGGTGCATGTTCTGGGGGGCATGGCGCACTGCCTGCGGAGGCGTGGCACCCAACACTGGGGGCAGCCATGATGGCACCCCACTGGGATCATGGAGCAGGGGGCGGTACTCCCCCCGCCCCCTTTTCCTCCGCCAGTGCATATAACCCCACAGTGAGACAAACCTGGGTGAGGTGTGTGTGTGTGTGTGTGTGCGTGCGTGTGTGTGTATACACAATACCATAGGTATAGATATAGATGATGCATTGTATATATAAAGAATCAGCCCCTCCCTTCAGTGTGTTAAGAATTTCAGTTAAGAGGGACCAAATGTCTTTTCTTGTTTCGTGTTTCAGACCTGCCTCGTGTTATCGTATTTAGTATCTCCTATTATTATTATTATTATTATTATTATTATTATTATTAGAATTTTTATACCGCCGGGGGGTCTCAGGGCAGTTCGCAAAATAATGTTATTTTGTCACAGTTTTCTTTATTATTTCTTCATTGTTAAAGCTTAGTTTACATTTATGTGAGCCACTTATTTTTCTCAACTGAAAAAACAAAACTCTGCTGAGGAAAGGTGTGGAATGCCCTAAACTGTGTGAGTGAGGGGATGTCCCCAGTTTGATTTTGATAATCATCCCCCCCCACCTCCCCAACATACCCAAGGGTACTCAGTACTGGCACCTTTTTTCTGCCTTGGCAGAAAGGTAGCATATGAATGCCACAAAATAAAACCAGCAAATATAGAGTTCTATGCCCTAAGAAGCCTACAGTCCATGGTTGCACATACACTTTGCCTTTAAAAGCATGCGGCTTTTAAAGCAGTGAATCCTGAGGACTGCAGTTTACTTCCCACAGAGCTACAATTCCCAGCACCCTTAGCAAACTACAGTTCCCAGGATTCCTTGGAGGGAGACTTGCGCTTTCAATGTTTGGTGCTTGTGCAGCCTATAATTCCAAAGGAGGGGAGCTGGCAGGAGTAGGAAAGGGGACAGAGGCCAGAGGCCAGGGGAGAAGGGGGAGAAGACTAAGACTGATCCGTGCTGAGCGAGCGAAAGTGAAGTTACACTCTCAAGCGCATACATGAGCATGCAGATCCATGCCTCCTTCTTAAGCATGGCCTTCATGCCTGCCTCGATGGACACATTCCCCGGGTGGGCTGTCACCATGGGATCAACTCACACATGATTATGCGAGGGATCAGCATGTTCGGCTGTCACTGATTTCACTGACATCTGTCCCCACAGTGAGACAAGCTGCAAACATGAATTATTGAGGACGTACACATGCGGATCTGTGTCATGATTACGCCAAACAATACACTTTGCCGCACTCTTGAGAGACGAAAGCAGGGAGGCTGGCGGCCAGCTGCCTTTAACCCTTGTTGACAAGCTGTTCCCAACTTTCCTGGTACTCAGACTTCCTTGGTTTCTAAGAATTGTTGCCTGCACGGCTCTCATACTGTTAATAGCATTATTTGGCATTGCTGAAGCAACGTGAACGCAGCAGTGTTAGTTACTGTTAGCATTATTTCAAACGGTCCTTTACACAATAATAATAGGGATGTTAGCCATGTGGCACTGATGTTTGTTTTCCTGGAAATGCACACGTCATAACGCACCAGGGCCCAGGGGACATTCTGTAAAATATGATAACATGCAGATAAGAGTTATCGGGAGCGGTGCAGCACAGTGTATGGAGAACCCTCTTTGAAAAAGTTTGTGGCCTACTGGAGGTTTCCAAGCAAAGTGTTGGTGCTGACCTTTAAAGCCCTCAATGGCCTCGGCCCAGTATACCTGAAGGAGCATCTCCACCCCCATCATTCAGCCCGGACACCGAGGTCCAGCTCTGAGGGCCTTCTGTCGGTTCCCTCACTGCGAGAAATGTGGTTACAGGGAAACGGGCAGAGGGCCTTCTCGGTGGTGGTGCCCACCATGTGGAACGACCTCCCATCAGATGTCAAAAATATAAACAACTATATGACATTTAGAAGACATCTGAAGGCAGCCCTGTTTAGGGAAGTTTTTAATGACTGATGTTTTAATGTATTTTTAATCTTTTGTTGGAAGCTGCCCAGAGTGGCTGGGGAAACCCAGCCAGATGGGTGGGGTAGAATAATAATAATAATAATAATAATAATAATAATAATAATAATAATAATAATATATGGCAAGGAAGGCTTTTTCCCAGCTGGAACTCAGTTCTGGCACCTCTCAGTTGGGCTCCATTCCCATTACAAGAGAATAAGATGAGTTCTGGCACATCTTATTGTGGAAAAATAGCACAAGATGAATTCAACCCTGCTTCTTATTTTGGACAAAATTTCAAAACCAAGGAGGAGGAAGACCTCATGTAGCATCCTTTTGCATCCATGGTTTCTCAAGGGGTGGTGGTGCAGCAGCTCAGTGGAGAGAGGTTGCTGGCATCCATCTGTCTCAAGAGACAATGGAGTGTGCCTTTGGGGGTGAAGCCAAACCACTGTGTTAGCAGTGCTGAAGTGCTCCAAGTGGCATACAACCTAAAGCCAGTAAACCATAGCATTAAAACAACCCAGTAAAGCAGTGGTATAAGAGAATATAGATTCATACAGAATCATAGAATTGTAGAGTTGGAAGGGAACGCAAGATTCATCTAGTCCCCTGAAATGCAAAGATCTAATAGACAGGAATCACTGGAATTCTAGCAAATGAAAAACAGCGTTTGATCTTATGGGTGAGGGGAAACCTGGGCAAGGAGATATATCCTTACAAGACATCTGAAGCAAGTGGTGGTTTTTATTCTGCTCTTTTAAATTGTGGTGTTTTCATGCTTGTGAATGAAATTTAGAGGCTAGCTTTGGGACAGTGACTGTTGCGAAGGTGATATATTGTAACTACCCTGAGCCTTGTGATGTCATGACCCTACCTGCCCACAGACTGTCTCACCAGAGTGGTGCATGCTCTAGTTATCTCCCGCTTGGACTACTGCAATGCGCTCTACGTGGGGCTACCTTTGAAGGTGACCCAGAAACTACAACTAATCCAGAATGCGGCAGCTAGACTGGTGACTGGGAGCGGCCGCCGAGACCATATAACACCGGTCCTGAAAGACCTACATTGGCTCCCAGTACGTTTCCAAGCACAATTCAAAGTGTTGGTGCTGACCTTTAAAGCCCTAAATGGCCTCGGCCCAGTATACCTGAAGGAGCGTCTCCACCCCCATCGTTCTGCCCGGACACTGAGGTCCAGCGCCGAGGGCCTTCTGGCGGTTCCCTCACTGTGAGAAGCAAAGCTACAGGGAACCAGGCAGAGGGCCTTCTCGGTAGTGGCGCCCGCCCTGTGGAACGCCCTCCCATCTCATGTCAAAGAGATAAACAACTACCTTACATTCAGAAGACATCTGAAGGCAGCCCTGTTCAGGGAAGTTTTTAATGTGTGATATTTTCATGTATTTTAATCTCTGTTGGAAGCTGCTCAGAGTGGCTGGGGAAACCCAGCCAGATGGGTGGGGTACGAATAATAAGTTGTTGTTGTTATGAAATTGAGCTGTGTAATTATTCTCTGCTTTGTAACCACTCACTTAAAAAAAAAATCCTTCCATCCAAGAGATCTCAAACAAAAGAAGTCCTGAACATATACTATTGAAGACTGGGGATGAGGGCTTATGGAAAGATCAAAGACCAGGAATGTCAAAGTAATCATAATCTAGCTCTTGGACATAGTGTTTTATATCAGAAGCCTAGGAATATTTAGGGCTTCATGATAATGGATTATTTATTCTAAATATACTCCAAGTAATTGTATAGCTCATATCCAGAAGGTCAGGATTACCAATTTCATTACAGTTTTCAGAGATTGCAAGCCTTTAGACAATTACTGTAAGTCCCATCTAAGAGGTGAAATCATTTCCTCAATATGGGACTGGAGAGAGATACTGATATTGCTTTCTCTGAGATTCAATTTCATTATGTGGGGAGAGAGGAAATCCTTCTCTATCTCATATTTAGTTCATGGAGATCAGGTGTGATAAACAGAGCTCGCCCTTCACTCCTGCCCCCAGCTAAAGGAGGAAGGACCCACTTTCTGAGAAACACATTTTGCTCCCGTAAAACTTTTGAAATGTTTCCCCTCTAAATTGCTTGACTGCCTGATGTGCTAAAATAATCCAGACTCACAACCCAATGTTAAAATGCCAAATGTTGCAGGTGTCTTCCCAGTCAATGGATATTATCATTATTATCAGTGCTATTTTTTTCTGGACAAAGAGATGCTCCCTGTTCTCTTAGAATTGCAATGGCGCCCACCTGAGAGGTGCTGGAACTGAGTTCCAGCTGAAAAAAAAGCCCTGAGGATCAAATCATCTATGATAAAAGCATAATAAAAACAAAGCAAAAAGCAGAGCTTTTTTGGGGGGGGTACTCAAGGGTTCACAGTACTGACACCTTTTTCCTCCTAAAAAGACATTATGATGCCTAAGGTGAAGGACAAAATGGCACCTTCCCTCTTTTCACATACATTTGCAAGTATATTCGCAATCAAATCTGCATGAGAGCCAGTGTGGTGTAGTGGTTAAGAGCGGTAGACTTGTAATCTGGGGAACCGGGTTCGTCTCCGCTCCTCCACATGCAGCTGCTGGGTGACCTTGGGCTAGTCACACTTCTTTGAAGTCTCTCAGTCCCTTGGGGTGGAAGGGAAAGGAGAATGTTAGCTGCTTTGAGACTCCTTCAGGTAGTGATAAAGCGGGATATCAAATCCAAACCTCTTCTTCTTCTTCTTCTTCTTCTTCTTCTTCTTCTTCTTCTTCTTCTTCTTCAGCAATAGGGCTGTGTCCTCCATTGCACCTGAGGGCAGCAGACTAGCTTGTAGGATGTGGCACACACAACTTGGTCTACTCTCCCACCCCTCAGCATCTCCTACCTGAGGCAGTGGCCTCACTGTGTCCCTAATGGTAGGGGCGGCTCTGTCAGAGATTGGGTCATGCTTCTCTGTTGATGATACAGGTAACATGGATCTGACCAGCTCGTCCCTGTCTGTTGTTGAATCCTAATTTTTGTTTGCTTATTTGTGTGACTTGGCAAAATCGAAATGAAGTTCGTTTTGGTCTCTAAAGTTCCCCCAGAATTTCCCTCAGGGCTTTGTGGGCAAATATTCTCGTAGGGGTGGACAAAGTGCTATTTTTCTAGAGAAAGAGATGCCGGAACGCACCATGAATGCTTCCCTTGTTCTCTTTTAATGGCAATGGTGCCCACCTGAGAGGTGCCGGAACCAAGTTCCGATGAGTTTCAACTGAAAAAAACCCTGAGGATGGTGATGATTTCAATCTATATACCGTCCTTTATCGAAAGATCTCAAATTACAAAATAATCAGTGAGAAAAGCATAATAAAAATACAGCAAAATGTGGTGCTTTTTTTCTGGGGTTACTCAAGAGTATGCAATACCAGCACCATTTTTCCCTAAAGAAAAGCACTGGTAAAAAGCATATGGCCAAAGAGGCTGATAGTAAAATAATCATAATAATAACAGTCCTCTCCTCCACACTTTCACAGACCATAGCTTATTTAATAGCCATAAGCTTGGTGTTATCCACCTGAGTACTGATGGACAAATCCGTCCATTTTGATTTTTCCAGTTTATCATTTTCCCAGTCTTAAGCAGGGACTTTGCCGCATCCCTGCATCTCTTTGTGATGTGTGTGTGTGTTACATCATTTGTGCTTTACCTTTGAGTTTGTGCTTGGCAGGTCACTCTCTCTTCCTGTGGTTTCCAACTGTTGGAAAAACGCCCTGGGGGTGTCTGCAAGCCCCCGAAACTCTGAGCATACTCCGGTACGCGCAGCTCTGGAAAAAGCATCTCCCTTCTCTTCCAGTGCGCTTCCTAGCGACATATACCAGCTGGTATATGCACACTAATCTTCTGGCATAACACAGCAAGAAGAGTGAGACATCGTAGAGCTAATCTACTATTTATTTACACTCTATGTACAGACGAAAGCATAATGGCGTCCGTTCTCTCCAGCTCCTTGAGAACAAACAGGCACAAGTAAAAGTGAAAGTACATTACAGCGGAAGAAATAAGACTGTCTTCCGTTTCCCACACTCTTCTCAGACAGGCATGTGATCTACAATTTCATCTGCAGCATCGGAGGAGTGAATTTGCTAACACCAACAACTGGTATTCGGAAGCATAACTGCCTCCCACCGTGAAGTCAGAGTTTAGCCATTATGGCTAGTAAGGTAAAAAGGTAAAGGTAAAGGACCCCTGGGCGGTTAAGTCCAGTCAAAGGCGACTATGGGGTTGCGGCGCTTATCTCGCTTTCAGGCTGAGGGAGCCAGCGTTTGTCCACAGTGGCCAACAGGACTAAACCACTTCTGGTGCAACAGGACACTGTGACGGAAACTAGAGCGCATGGAAATGCAGTTTACCTTCCCGCCACAGCGGTACCTATTTATCTACTTGCATTGGTGTGTTTTCGAACTGCTAGGTTGGCAGGAGCTGGGACACAGCAACGGGAGCTCACTCCGTCGCAGGGATTTGTACCGCCAACCTTCTGATCTGCAAGCCCAAGAGAAACAGTGGTTTAGACCACAGCATCACCCGCATCACCCAGGGGTCCTATGGCTAGTAACCATCAATGGCCATCTTCTCCTTGAATTTGTCTCATCCTCTTTTAAAGCTGCCCAACCTGGTGGCCATCACTGCCTCCTGTGTGTGTGAGTTCCATAGTTTAACCATGCGCTGCATGAAGACATATTTTCTTTTATCTGTCCAGAATCTTCCAACATTCAGTTTCATGGATGCCCACGACTTCTAGTACTGTGACAGAAGAGGGGGGATCTATCCACCTTTCAGCATGTTCTGCATAATGTTATAAGCTTCTAACAGGTCACCTCTTTGGTATGTATTTAGAGCTAGGCTACGTCAGCTTTGTTATTTTCTCCTCTTTTGTAATTCCCAAATTTACTCCTGTATCCAGAACACACTTTTTATTTTCTTACTTTTTGTTACGGAAAGCATGACCGAATTCAAAAATCACAAGAATACCTAATGTTCATTTATGATGAGCAGGTAACATTAAAGTCTGGTGTGCTTTGGAATTGCTATGAGAATGTTCAAATCAGTATTCAAAAGCAAGAGAATGATAGCATTAGTTATGTTGGTGTCCTATTTTCATCTTCATCCTTTAAGTGGGGTTGTTATTATTATTATTATTATTATTATTATTATTATTATTATTATTATTATTTGCCCTTCACCAGCAGGTACCAGGGCAGGTTAAAAGCAGGATTAAGAAATTTTATCCTGAAGAAAGCACATCTCAAGTATCAAAAGTAGAATCACAGAATTGTTGAGTTGGAAGGGACCACAAGAGTCATCTGGTCCAACTTCCTGCAATGCAGGAATCTTTTGTCTCAAACCCATGACCATGAGATGAAGAGTCTCATGCTCTACTGACTGAGCTAGGTAGATGGCTTTGAGCGGGGTATTTTTAACAATGAAGGAAAACAAAAAAATAAATAAATAGTTGTGTCTTCAGCATTCACCAAAAGCTGGCTAGGAAGGTACCAGAAGGCACTTCTGTGGGAAGGGAATCCCACAACTTACTCTAGAACAGTGTTTTTCAATCTTTTTTGGGCAAAGGCACACTTGTTTCATGAAAAAAATCACGAGGCACACCACCATTAGAAAATGTTAAAAAAATTAACTCTGTGCCTATATTGACTATATATAAAGTAATTCTCTTGAATTTTTCAATTTTTCCCACGGCACACCAGGCAACATCTCGCGGCACACTAGTGTGCCACGGAACAGTGGTTGAAAAACACTGCTCTAGAATGCCCTCTCACGGGCCGACCCCAACACTCCGAACTTTTGAAGGAGGTGGAGCTACCAAAATGACTCCCACCATTTTGGCTTCCGATCCTATAGACACTTAAGTGGAAGAAAGTTCCATGGAACTCTACGGTGCTTACTTCGGAGTAGAAACATATAGGCAGTGGCGTCACAACAGGCACGGGGGGCGGCACGCCCTGTGTGCTATGTCTGCGGGGGTGATAAGAAGTCACCCCATGGTGGCTCGCGGTGGCCTCCGTTCGTGGCTGCAGCCGCGAGCAGAGGGTCCCGGCACCGTCCATACGGCGCTGGAGCGGTGCTGTCAACAAACCGCTAAGTACAGCGCATGTGCGGTGTCACTACGTACAGTGCATGCGTGCAATGCCTCACATGTGCTGTACTTAGCAGTTTGCCACTGCCGCTCCAGCGCCTTACAAACAGTGCTGGGATCCCTCGGTCGCTGCTACAGCAGAGGATCCCGGCACCGTCCGTATGGCACTGGAGCGGCGGCGCTGGCAAACTGCTATGTAGGGTGCATGTGCGGTGTCACTACATACAGCACATGTGGCCTACGTAGTGACGCCGCACATGCACCCTATGCAGCGACACCCGCCCTGGGTGTCACGACGCCTTCCTTCACCCCTGCATATATGACTGGACTTCCAATCTCTTAGGGTTGTCTTCAACCAAGTCCTACTCATAGAAGAGTAATTATTGACATTAATGAACCTAAGTTTGTCATGTTCATTGACTGAACTAGTGCAGAATACTACTCTTGGGCAAGAATTCTATTCTCACCCCCCTTCTCACACTGAACTCAGACAACCTTGCTTTTGAGTTGATGTTTATAAGATTGTGCTATTAGGGCGATATCTAACGCATCCCATCAGTGCAAGGATTTAAGCTTGAGCAATGCAACTTTCCTCTCCCCCCCCATGCACCCCGTAAATCTGTTCTAGGGGTTCCTCCAACCCTCCAGAACACATTTGGAGAGGGTGAGAGTTGCATACAGGGAAGGAGCAGGGAGAAGCTCTGTTGTGCAAGCGTAAATCTTTGCGCTGACCATGGGGCGTGTTACTTGGGTAGCACCCTTACTTACTGCTCTTTTGCCATTTACCTAGCCATGGGTTAAATTCTATGTCTGTGTGTCTGTCTCTTACTCTCTGTGACAGCAACTCCCTTTCAAAATATCCACCAGTCACCAAAGGTTCTTGAAAGAAAAAAGGAAAAAAACACACGACTGCTCGTGTAAACAATTAATGGTTGTTAAGCATGGCAGTGTATATTATGACAAACAACACATGCTACATTATGCCAGCTGGTGTAATGATGTGATAATGTCTGACTCATTAACTCTGGCACACAGTTTACGATGCCCTTCTATGACAGGATTAATTGATTCACACATACATTAAAACAAAAATAACTAAACGGAAATTCAGCTGGAAGCTTGGCTCCTCACTTGTCACAAACCCCCACTGGTAGTTGAGACTCGAGAGGGCCCCTTTACGGGTTCAGCCCCAGAGTTTCCACACCAGATTTTGCAGGGGTGCATCTAGATCGATATTTTATAAGTGGAAAAGTTGGGTTTAAATATAGGGTAGTTAGGGCCAAATCCAGGCTATCCAAAGGATGTAAGACCTGGTCTCACGGTTGACTACAAGAGGGCTCTGGGCAGTGATCACTTTGCTGGTATAAATCCAATAAATTTGGTAAGCTGAACCAACCAGTTATTGTTTATATGTGTTGGGGAAAGGGATCTCTGTTGAAGTTCTACCTGTCTTCAAAGACACAATGCCTTTGTTCAAACGTATGAACTATTGGGAGAGTGATGGAAGGATCCAGAGATATGCTAAGGTCAAACAGGTAGGCTAAATTGGATGAAAGAGGCAGATAGACCAGAAAATAACTTTGAAAATTATTCTCTTCTGTTTTTCTATGCCTAACCAGTAGGGTTCAGAGATGGTACATTAGAGCATGAAAGGTCTTCTTAGTGCTGCTTCATGCATTTCATGTTCATACATTGATATCACTTCACTGTAAGAAATTGTGGATACTCAGACAGCATTCAGCACTCTGATCAGTGTTCACATCTGTCTAGTCTACCACAGGCATATATGCGCCAGGGTGCCCTTCTTGGAAGCAGCATCATGGGCGCGCTTGCCAAGGGGACATGTGAAACTGTCACACAGGTCCATCTGCAGGACAGGGCACACAAAATCCCACCTACTAAATGTGTACCCACTTGGGAGTTCATCATGTGGCATCCCTCGTGAAACACCTTCCTCTTAGGAAGGCCTTAAAAAGGCAGCCCTTTTTAGGGAAGTTTTTAATGTTTGATATTTTTGTATTTGATTTTTGTTGGAAGCCGCCCAGAGTGGCTGGGGAAATCCAGCCAGATGGGCGGGGTACAAATAATAAATATTAAAATATTATTATTGATCAGAAGTGTGCCCTGGAAGTACTGTATTTGCACCCAACTCAGGTCAATGAGATCCAATCAGCTTTTGTATCAGAACTGTCAGTCAATTCTGGTGCTGGACTAGAGCTACTTGCTCAGGGTTTTGTTCTTGACATTGAAGGCCTTGAACAACTTGGATCCACCTCACTCAGTACAGATTGAGCTAATCTCTAAGATTAGCTCAATCAGGGCCAGTCCATGATCAATGGATTGTCACCCAGTGACAACATCAAAGCAGACCTTCTTGGTGGTAGCACCCACACTTTGGAAGGCTCTAGAGATGGGGCAGAAATTGAATATGGTCTGCATTTAAAGGCAAACCTACCTCAACTTGCACAACCGCAAAAAATTGTGAACTGAAACACAACCATCCTTCAAAATTCACACTTCTCTGAATTTTGCAGTGCAACTCTCCATCCGAGGAATGTGCACAGAAGTGCATATAATATGGCAAAGTCTGCATAAACATAACACAAGTTAGTGAAAATAACATAGAAGAAATGTATGATATTAGGAAAAAAATGCTTTGCATTTAAAAAAAGTTGTATTAAGCAAAATTGCATACATACATGCATATATTAGGATAAATGTGAAGTAAGATGCTCCCGGATTTTCATGAGGATCTTCAAAAATAAAAATAATAATAAACTGATGTAGAAGTATAGAAAACTGAACTTAAATTTGGTATAAGGAAAAACAGAGAGAAATTGAAATTGACATATTCACAGATCCTTACTTAGGCCAAAACAGTACAGCATTTTAATGCCTCTTCAAAACAGAGAGTAAGATCCAGCAAAATGATACTCAGAGCAAAACTATTGAAATAAACTGACAAGTAACTCTGATATCCAACAATTACCAATTTCTTTGTTTTGTGCACTGCTCACTTTCACTTAACATTCTATAATCTTACTGAGTTGTTGTTGTTGTTGTTAATTTATTTAAATAATAATAATAATAATAATAATAATAATAATAATAATAATAATTTATTTGTACCCCGCCCATCTGGCTGGGTCTCCCCAGCCACTCTGGGCGGCTTCCATCAAATATTAAAATACATTTAAAATATCACAGTTTAAAAACTTCCCTAAACAGGGACTAAGGTGGTTTAATGATAAAAGTATGAACAGTAGGAAGTTTTACTGAATATTTCTGTTGTATTTGTGTACGTTATTTATCTTTTTTTACACACTTATTTATGATTCAGATTTAGTATACAAATTGCTGTTAATAAGCAGTATGCAAATTGCACAGATAAATGTGTACTCTGCTGTTTACGTCAGCCCAGAAGGAGCACAGGGCTACAGAAGGCAAGGTTGTTGTTTTTAATTCTAGTCCTGCTATACGTGTACCAGCTATGTGTGCTTTGAGGCAAAAAGGCAGTTGTCAGCTTGGCGCAAGAAGGTCATTATATGTCTTCCTTCTAGAAGACAGGTGATACCCAGTCAGTAAGACCTTGGGCTGACCCCTCGCTGCGCCAGAGAAACCATGTCATCAACTATCTCTTTCTATGCCTTCCAGCTCAAGAGCTGGTACCAAATGTTCCTCTCCTGAGAGGTGGTGACCCAGGAGCAGGTTATTCTGTGTGACGGGTCCAGAGGACAGCTGGACAGCTGCATCCTGTCATAGCATGCGGGGAAGATCAATGAAACATACAACTCAGTGCTTAATGGTACAGAAATATCTCTTCATCAGCACTCCTAATTACACTTGCTTTGCATTTGAGAGAATGTGTTCTTGACCTCTTTGTATCATTGCTAAAGACGATGGTGAGAGAATGCGTATTTGAAGTAGCGACGTCACCAAAATTTGCACTTACCTTGGTTTGGAATGCAAATTTCTCCAGCTCACATTGCAAACTGAGCAGCAGTTCTCATTTATACCCCACCTTTCCTCCAATGAGCTCAAGAGGGTGTACGTGGTTCACTCCTCACCACAACGCTATGAAGCAGGTTAAGCTACACAATAATGGCTGTTCCAAGGTCATCTAGTAAGCTTCATAGCTCATTAGGGATTTGAACGCTGGTCTCCCAGGTCCTAGTCCAGTTCTTCTTCTTCTTCTTCTTCTTCTTCTTCTTCTACTACTACTACTACTACTACTATTAGTAGTACTATTAGTCCTTCATCCGAGCATCACAGGGCAGCTTACAGTATAATACAATATATGAAGAGAAAATGTTGTGAAGATGATGTACAGATGGTACATCACACGGGTTAAATTAGCCAAACTTTATAAAGTTGAGAATAAATGTTGGAAATGTAAGGAAAAAGAAGGTACCTTTTATCATATGTGGTGGGAATGTAAGAAGGTGAAAGGCTTTTGGGATATGATATATAATGAAATTAAGAAAATGTTGAAATATACATTTGCTAAAAACCAGAAGCTTTCCTATTGGGAATTATAGGTACAGATATCAAAAAACAAGATGTTAAACTTTTCCAATATGCTGTAACTGCGGTGAGAATTTTAATTGCACAAAAATGGAAACAAGAAGAATCACCGACAAAGGAAGAATGGACAGTGAAATTAATGGAGTATGCGGAATTGGACAAAATGACGGGAAGAATCCGAGAACAGCGGGACCAGAAGTTCATCAAAGATTGGACTAAATTTGCAGATTATTTGAAAGACAATTGCATTCAATTGGATACGTTGGTAGGACTGCGAGAAGCTTTGTAAGTTTATATAAAAGAATATCATTGTAGTATGGGGTTTTAACGATAAGTTTATGTGTGATAATTTTAAGCAGCGATTGATTTGTGAAGTATAGTTATTAGTGATGAAGGTTAGGAAATCACAAGGAAGGTTTGAAGGAAGTCATGGCCTTAAAAAGCCAAAGTGTTAAGTTTTTGAAAAGATAAAGTGATGGATTTTATTATTGTATTGTTATAAACTCAATTAAAAATGATGTGGCAAAAAAAAAATACATGAAGAAAGTGCACTTCCCCACTTTCCTTGTTGCCTTGAGCACTGCTGTGGCAGCATCCCAGCTGTTGGGAGCCCGGGAAATATATTTCCCCATAACCCCATCAATACTATGTATGTCAGACACCAAGAAGAATTACATGTACCCAAGGCCTTTTGTGCATGGGAAGTAGGTGAACATATCAAAGCCTAATTCTGAGCTGAGAGCTCACCAATTACTAATAGTATTGGCATGCATTATAAACTGATTTTTTGTTGTTTATAGCTTTGATATCACACACAAGCAAGTTAATATTTTCTTCCTTTGGTGCTGGTACTACATTACCAGTGAATCCTAATCTATGGAGAGCTGCTTCTTTTGTTTTCTCTCTTTTTGTGAAATAATTTCTATTGATTATATAAATCCAAAGTGTAACTAAACACAAACTAATAACAACAACATATCTATATAAAGAGATTCTCCAGATCTTGGAACTTCCCCCCATCCCCTCCTTGGAGTCTCATTTTAAACATCTACAACTGCACATTCATCCGTACTCCTATTTTTATATCAAACCATAAGTGAATCAAAATCCTGTCAATGTTTCCATCTGCTTACAGTGGTCTCCTAAATAACTTGTAAATTTTCCCCATTCTTTTATAAAGTTTGTGTCCTCTTGGTTTCTGAGTTTTCCAGTCAGCTTTGCCATCTCAGCATAGTCTATCAGCTTGGTTTGACATTCCTCTCTGGTAAGGACCTTGTCATTTTTCCAACTCTGGGGTAGTAACATCTAGGCAGCTGTTCTTCCATACATAAAAATTATTCTCTCTGGGCTTGCAGTAAGGTAAAAGCTTACTGGGAAATGATATATAATGAATTAAAGAAAACGTATAAAAATACTTTGGCCACCTCATGAGAAGAGAAGACTCCCTGGAAAAGACCCTGATGTTGGGAAAGATGGAGGGCACAAGGAGAAGGGGACGACAGAGGACGAGATGGTTGGACAGTGTTCTCGAAGCAACTAGCATGAGTTTGGCCAAACTGCGGGAGGCAGTGAAAGATAGGCGTGCCTGGCGTGCTCTGGTCCATGGGGTCACAAAGAGTTGGACACGACTGAATGACTGAACAACAACAACATAAAAATACATTTGTTAAAAACAAAAACAAAAAAACCAGAAGCATTTCTACTGGGTATAGTAGGTGAGGAGATTCCAAAGAGAGATAAAAAATTGTTTATGTATGCAGCAGCAGCAGCAAGGATTCTTTTGGCCCCAAAATGGAAGCAACAAGAGATACCAACGATAGAATAGTGGCAGATGAAGATGATGGAATATGCAGAACTGGCAAAGCTGAATGGGAAAATCCGAAACCAATGTGACCAAGCTTTCAGAAAAGATTGGAGTAAATTTGTACAATACTTGAAGGGCAATTGTAAACAATTAACAACACTAGCAGGGTTGATTTATAAAGACTTGTAATGTTAATGATTATTACCTTTCTATACTTACTTAAAATTTGTGATAACTGGAATGAGTGAAATGTAAATTGGAAGAGGTACAAATGCTATGACATAGAAGTGAATTATGAAAACCATGAGGCGGGCGGGCAGGAAGTCAATCAGCTCATATGGGCAAAAAGTTAAGATAAAAATAAGGATGCATTTAAATATTAAAAAATGAAAATTTAATAAAAATATTATAAAAAGTCTTTTATGCTCCGTTGGTATGTTGGTACCTGTAATTCCTAATAAAAACGCTTCTGATTTCTTAACAAAGGTTATTTTAAGCATTTCCCCCATTTCATTATATATCATCTCCCAAAAATATTTTATTACCTTACAAGTCCACCACATATGATAGAAGGTACCTTCTTTTTCTTGATATTTCCAGCAGATATTTGAACTTGTCTTGTACATTTTTGCTAATTTAGGTAAAGGTAAAGGTACCCCTGACCATTAGGTCCAGTTGTGGATGACTCTGGGGTTGTGGTGCTCATCTTGCTCTATAGGCTGAGGGAGCTGGCATTTGTCCGAAGACAGCTTCCGGGACATGTGGACAGCATGACTAAGCCGCTTCTGGCAAACCAGAGCAGTGCATGGAAACGCCATTTACCTTCCCACTGGAGCGGTACCTATTTATCTACTTGCACTTTGACGTGCTTTCGAACTGCTAGGTGGGCAGGAGCTGGGACCGAACAACGGGATCTCACCCCGTCGCGGGGATTCAAACCGCTGACCTTAGACCACAGCGCCGTGTCCCTTTCTAATTTAATAGGAGTCAAATACCACCAGTACATCATTTTCATATGCTTCCATGGTTTGCAGTCTTCATCATGAAAACCTTTCCACATCAGTCTGTCTGCCTCCAAACCCTTGCCCAAATGCGTCCAAACCCTTGTGTGTAGCTCTGGAGCACATTCTAAGGCAAGACTTTCAATTCATATGGGCAGCTAGCCAGGCCTATCAATAAACTCTGCAATCAATAGATATGCACCCAACAAACTGGCTATACCCCACCCCCCACCCCATCCCCAGCTAGCTCTGGCTGTGGAACACAGTCTGGAGAACTGTCAATGACAAGTTTAGAAAGCAGAGGTTTTAAGGGTAGTCCAGTAATGAGAGGTTCTCTTTTTAAAAAATCATGCCTACTAAGCGGAGCGACCACAGAATGCAAATTTTTTTAAATATGAGCACCAAGCAACACAAAACCATTTTTTTTAAATATAAAAAATGAAACCAATTTGCCTGTGCCGTGGTCACCACCTTGAACATCTTGGAGGAGGGGGGAAGTGGGATATAAATGCAACAGATAAACAAACAAATAAACAAACAATTAAATTTTGTGGAAATTTCCTGAGTCTGTGCACTTTCCTGAGTCTCTGTTTCTCTTTTGGGATAGTGAGGCACAGAAGAGACTGTGGTGTCTTTATGATATATGTGGTATTATATATGGTTTTATTTACACATATATACAACCTGTATCTAGATGGAGGGATTGAAGAACATTCACATCTTTGAGGGTTTGGTTTCCCCCATAAGAGCAGCATTGGCTCCAAAGGATAGCAAAAAACCATCCTCTGTGTCTCCTTGTCCCAGCCTGTCACCCCCCAGCTCATTTGGAGCTCTGTCCCTCCTTCTCCTTCTCCTTCTCCTTCTCCTTCTCACAGATAACCAACTCCAAGGATGGGCATTAAGAGCAGGAGAACAGAAAGCTCAGAGGCAGAAAGCACAGATCAGCCAGTGATGATGTAGAATAGGAGAGACAGAGGGGGTGGAACTTACTCGGAGCAATGCCATTACCTGAGAGAGTTGGCATTTCTGCATCTCTCTCTCTGTGAACATTGAATAAAAAACTTGGTAAGAACTCTTCTTATTTATCTAATCCCTGGCTGCCCACCGTTGGAGGGGTCAGATTCCCTGAAGCCTGATATCACCTCAAGTGGTCTAATGAGTGAGTTGGCTCTGCTGCCTTCCTTTATCTGTCTCCAGCTGGCCTGTTTGGTAACTTCCTGGCCTATCTACACACACACACACACACACACACACACACACACACACACACACACAGTATGCTGCAAATAGTCAGCCAGTAAATGCCATGAACCCCTGGCCAACAGGATCATGGAATTTCCACAGCCTCGTGCATAAGTGCACATGATGCACACAGGTGCAAACGCTCACACCTTCCTCCCACGAATTCGTTATTGAAGAGGACCATCGACACAAGAGAGTGCCGTAGTTGGCATTGTTGACCAAGATTAAGCTGCTGGAATTATCTTATGACATTGGAAAGATAAACAGTCACCTATGGTGGTGAAATGGATCACATCATTAACTCGGATGACATCTTGTGAAAAAGTGATTAATAGGCTACAGGAAAGCAGAGACAGATGTAATGAAATCTCCACTGCTTCCTTGAACTCTCAGCAATGTTACTAATAGACTGGATGGTCAGCAATGGAAAAGGGAACATTTTCCCTGGTGTTAATTGTTAAGGACTCTTAATTAGGGATTGGATTAATTTGTGCCAGGGCTCAATCCTGTTCTGAGTGCTTCAGCTTAGCCGTGGAACTTATGAGCTGGTCATACATCGGTGTGCCTCTGAGAATATGAAGGATCCTTATCACACATTTAAAAATCTGGCAGAGGAGTTTGGCTTATGCCAAGTCAGAGCATCGGTCCATCGAACTCAATATTGTCTACGCTGACTGGCAGCGTCTCTTCAGGCAAGAGACTCTCCCAGTCCAACTGGAGATTCCAGGGATTGAACCTGAGACCTTCTGCTCAACCTTCTACTCTTCTCCAGACATATTTGACTTGCACCGCTCTTTAAATTACACATAAGCTATTTTTATTTTTCACCCTACTTTTGGAGTTGGAGCATAGCTGTACAGATGAGTGGATTTGCCTGATTTATTGTTAAATGGGCTTGCTCTGCCCTGCCTTCCACTTCTCCTGAACTGAATATTAACTGGGGGGGGGGGTATTATAAACTAATTGTGAACTTGGGCCATGACATATACAGTGGAACCATACAAAGACCATCTTGACAATCTCTTAGTGCAGACCCAAGTCATCAAGTCTGAGCTTCCACAGCCACCTCCTGCCAGGAACCACTACTGGCAGGATTGGCAACAGCATCATCATCAGCAGATGAGCTCTATGCTTATGATAATATTTCGTTCTCTTGTTAATTATGCTTTTTAAAAGGTGTATTTTATATTTGACTTCCTTTAGTAATGTTTTCTTTTGAAAAGTTTAAGAGATTTTTTTCTGTTAACTTTGTTGCATTGAATGTGCATTCTGCAGCTGACCTTCTTTGGAGAAGTATAAAAACAGAAGGATTACTGCATGCCAATTGACATATTAGTCCTGGAAATCTTATGGATAGGGTTGCAGTTCCTGTGAAAGAACAGGTGATGTTTAGGGGTGCTCTTGGAACTGTCTTTGTCCTGTCCAGGTGGAGCCAGGTGAACTTTCACCTGTCCAGGTGAAGCTATTTGAGGATAGTTACTATGTCCATAATGTGAACTGATGGTGTATTTTGTTTGTTTGTTTTTGCTACTACTACTATTATTATTATTATTTGTATGAACACCCTCCCATCAGATGTCAAAGAGATAAACAATTACATGACTTTCCGAAGACATCTGAAGGCAGCCCTGTATCAGGATGTTTTTAATGTCTGATGTTTTGCTGTGCTTTTATATTATTTTGGAAGCCATTCAGAGTGGCTGGGGCAACCCAGTTAGATGGCCAGTGTATAAATTCTAAATTATTATTATTATTATTATTAGTAGTAGTTGTAGTAGGAGGAGGAGCAGCAGCAGTATTAGTAGTATTACTATTATTACTTTTTCTTTATTTTATTTTATTTACCTTACACCTTCCTTTTATTCGTTAAATTTGCAAATAAAAAATAATTTGCAAAGGGGAGGAAATACGACTAGGTAGTTCTGAACTCTAAAATCTGGGAAGATGTTCAGATGAGACCATCGGAAGCATCACTTAAAATGTTCGCATTGCCAAAGAAAAACTGGGCAGCTGATGATCGCACTAGTACAGTAACTATTCTACCGCAGCTCATGTTAATATTGGTTCAAGCACCTATTTTCCTGAGAGGTGAGAGACAGCCTTTCGTGGGTTGATTTTCCATGTTGAAAGAGTACTGGAGACTTATGGTGCTATAAGACTGATTTACATGCAATTATATAAGTTGAGTAAGGGGCACAGGTGACGCTGTGGGTCAAACCACTGAGCCTAGGGCTTGCCGATCAGAAGGTTGGCGGTTCGAATCCCAGCAACGGGGTGAGCTCCCATTGTTCAGTCCCAGCTCCTGCCCACCTAGCAGTTCGAAAGCACGTCAAAGTGCAAGTAGATAAATAGGTACCACTCCGGCGGGAAGGTAAACGGCATTTCCGTGCGCTGCTCTGGTTCGCCAGAAGTGGCTTAGTCATGCTGGCCACATGACCCGGAAGCTGTATGCCGGCTCCCTTGGCCAATAAAGTGAGATGAGCGCCACAACCCCAGAGTCCTTCGCAACTGGACCTAACGGTCAGGGTCCCTTTACCTTTATATAAGTTGAGTAGGGGAAACAGGTGAGCAACTAGACAGTGCTAGCTTCTAAAGCAACACTTCCGGTTGAGGTGCCGATCAATGGCGGACGGGAGCTTTTACCGCTCCGTCCTCCGCTAGGTTATAGGGACTACCGTGCCTGCGCCGCGGGTCCCTTAGAGCCACGGGAAGAGCGTCCCGTGGACTTTTGGCTTCGTGGGTCCCAGACGTGTCGTCTCCGCTCCTGATTGACCCTCGTAAGGGGGGAAATCAGGCGAGCGGAGCTCCGGCACGGGACTGAAGGAGCGACTGCCTGCGGAGGATCAAAGCAGCGATCCCGCCAGATGTGAGCACCCGGCACTTCCGAAACAGAAAAATTCAAAAGAAACTCTGTAAGTAAAAGTTTTGGACTCTTTGACAAGTTTGGAGAACACTGCTTGCAGAGGAACTTTAAAAGGAAGCCTGTTCCCTTTCGAACTGTTCGTATGAGCTTGGTAGCGCTAAAAGACTAAAGCCGCGTCTAACGGAAAAGTTTTGCGAACTCTGCCAAACTTTTTAAAAGTTGCTTAAAAGTAATTTAAAGGATGTTTAGAGACTTAAAAACTGTTGATATGGCAAAAGAAGACACCGCTCCCCCTCAGGACTAGGATTCCGGGCCGGTAGCGGGCTGCAATACATTGTTGCCATTTTTTTTTCGCTGTTGGTGCTTCATTGTTTCAGTGACTGTTTACCAGTGGAGACATTTGGACTTTTTTTGTAGCCAGTTACATGCTACTTTGTGGACTTGGTGGTAACACTGCAAGTGAAAAACAGATATTGACTTGGGCTATTTAAAATAGACTCTTCTTGACATTAAGGAATATATAACTTTGGAGAATTTTAAACTCTCAGCCTAAAAAGGCTGGACTTTCGGACTGGTGGGGACTTCTGGCTCAGCAGTCTCTTTGTTCTCAGAAGAGAGCTGCTGGCCACCTGGTGTTTACTTTTGGGACTGTTGGTCTTCTGCTGTGAATGTCTGAGATTGTTACCATAGCAACTGGAGTGACCTTGAGAGTACAATTGCAGAGCCCACAGGAAATGGACACTAGATCTAAAACAACTGGTGCTAGCTCTGCACAAAAAAGAGGCTCTGTTTCCCTAACTCTGCAGGAGCAAATGGAGAAATTGGTTGCAAGCGTGGCAGAAGTTACAGCAGGATTGAAAAATGTCACAGAGGGGCTGAAGCAAACACAAGATTCAGTTGCCTCTGCAATAGAAAAACTCCAAGTGGATATAAAATCTGATATAAAAAATTCTACCCAGACTCTCGAAAAATCAATTGGCCAGATTGAGGAGAACGTAAGGAAAAACAGAGACGAAATTAATAAAATTGGGCAGGAGGTGACCACATTGAAAAAGGACTCTGAGGAAATTAAAGTGGTCAGAGAAAAAATAAAAAAAGTGGAAGAAAAATTGGACAATTTGGATTTGGAGCAGTTGGAGAATATCGGAACACGACAGAGGTCTGTCGAGGAATCTCTCGCCTTTCTGCAATTACATCAGAGAGAGGGAAACATCCGTCTAAGGGGTCTTCCAGAATTGGAAGGAGAAGACCTAAAAGCTTATATTGCGGAGGTATTTTCAACATATTGGGAATTAGAAGAGGTAGACGTCTCAGCACGCATAGTGAAGGCCTTCAGATTTGGACCTAGAGGTTCCAGAGGAAAGAAAAGCACCAAGGCAGTCAGCGACTGTTTGTTGGTGCTGCACGATAGACACGACAGAGACTACTTTCTGGACTTGCATTACAGAAACAACCTGGTGGTACAGCAGAACAAAGTAATTCTTTATAAGGACATCCCCAGATACTTTTTAGACAAAAGAGCTCCTTACAACGACTTGGCTACAGAGTTAAGAAGAAGAAAGATCTCCTTTAGTTGGGAGTTTCCTGAAGGCCTCGCATTCACGTTTGAAGGGAAAAAGATAAGAATAAGATCTTTGACAGATAAACAAAAGTTTTTGGACAAGCATCTGGAGCAGTTTGAAGGAACTGCACTTGACCCAGCACAACTCTACAAGCTTCCAGGGCTATTTCCATCGCCGTCGAGACCTGAAGGGCCGAGTCAAGATCCAGAGGAGGACAAGAAAGGAGAAGCATCTGGAGGAGCAGAATAAATAAAGGAAAATGACGCTTAAACTAACAACATGGAATGTTCGGGGATTAAATCAGAGACCAAAGAGACGCAGAGTGTTTTATAGCTTAGAAAAGAAGAATTTAGACATAATATGTTTACAGGAGACCCACATAGTTCGACGTCACAGAAGATTATTACAGAACAAGAAATTAGGCCAAGAGTTTATATCATCGGATAAAGTCAAGAAGAGAGGAGTTGTAATATATGCAAAGGAGAAATATAGCCCAAGACAGCTATTTAAAGATGAGGAAGGAAGATACATTGCAATTGAAATCAACGTACAAGGCGAAAAATTTCTGATTCTGGGACTTTATGCACCAAACGATGGAAAGTCGATTTTCTACAAAAAAATACATGACTTGCTGTTGGAGTATTTGGATTATAAGGTAGTGTGCCTTGGAGATTTTAATGGGGCAGTTTCCACATTAATGGACAGATCACAAAGAACTAAATTAACGAATGATGGGAAGCTCCCAAGGACTTTTTTTGAAATGGTGGATAATTTGAATTTGGTGGATTCTTGGAGATTAAAAAACCCTACAGAAACAGAGGCAACGTATTACAGCGAATCTCAGCAGTCATGGTCGAGGTTAGATTATATTTGGATTTCGAATGAATTGGCTCCAAAAATACAAAAGGCAGAAATCGGTCCCAAAATACTTTCAGACCACAATCCGGTACAGTTAAATTTAAAAATGATTTCCAAGGACTCTTTCAGATGGCGAATGGATGACGCATTGATGAGAGATACCAAGCTAGTAGAAAAAGCGGCAAAAAAGATGAAAGAATATTTTCAAATGAATTGGAGTTCCGAAGTGGAGAAAAGAATTGCTTGGGATGCAAGTAAAGCGGTTATGAGAGGATTCCTCATAAGTGAAAAAGCGAAAAAGAGGAAACAACAAAATTTAGAAATGGAGAGATTGTTGAAATTAATTAAAGAAAAGGAAAAACAACTAAGAGGGCATCCCAGATGTGTTAAAATTCAAAAAGAAATTAAATACTTGCAATCCCAATATGCAAATATTATGAATCAGGACATTGAATGGAAAGTAAAAATGATGAAACAAAGGACATTTGAATCTGCTAACAAATGTGGAAAACTACTAGCCTGGCAACTAAAGAAAAGACAAAAAGCCAACGTCATCACAAACCTGGTAGTAAATGGAAAAAACGTAGAGAAACCAGAGGAAATCAGATGGCATTTTCAGAGATTTTACAAACAACTGTACAAGGCGGAGAAGATAGACGAAGTAGAGATAGACCGATTTCTGGAAAAGAATGGATTGCAAAAAGTCCCAGAGGAAAAGTTAACAACCCTCAACCACCCAATATCGACACAAGAGATGGAAGATGCAATTAATAACATGCAACTGGGGAAGGCTCCTGGACCGGATGGACTATCAGCAAAATATTATAAGACATTAAAAGATTGGCTAGTGCAGCCACTAAGAGAAATTTGCAACAAGATACTAGAAGGAGATAGGGCACCAGAGACGTGGAAAGAAGCCTTTATCACACTAATTCCAAAACCAGATACAGATAAAACTCAAATGAAAAATTATCGTCCAATATCCCTGTTGAATGTGGATTACAAAATTTTTGCAAATGTTTTGGCTACAAGGCTGAAAAGAGTGTTGAAAGAATATATACATAGAGACCAAGCGGGTTTCTTACCAGGAAGACAAATAAGTAATAATACGAGAATCATTGTGGACATATTAGAAAAACTGGAGAGAGACATAAACATAGATGCGGCACTTCTGTTCGTTGATGCAGAGAAAGCATTTGATAAAGTATCTTGGATATTTATGAAAAAGAATTTGCAAAAGATGGGAGTTGGAGAAAAATTTTTAAATGGCATTAAGGCCATCTATACAGAACAAAGAGCAAAAGTAATAGTAAATAGTGTGATATCGGAGGAGATTGAAGTTCGAGAAAGGAACAAGACAAGGGTGCCCTATCTCCCCTTTACTTTTTATTACGGTCCTGGAAGTCCTCCTGAATATGATTCGAAAAGATAAACAGACAAAAGGAATCAGAGTGGGAGAGAAAGAATATAAATTACGCGCCTTTGCAGATGATTTGATGTTATCCCTTCAAGAACCTGAAAGCAGTGTCCCCAGAGCTTTGGAACTAATTGAACAATTTGGACGTGTAGCTGGCTTCAAACTGAATAAACAGAAAACCAAAGTTTTAGGCAAAAATTTGAGTGCAGAACAGATTCAAAGAATACAAGAATCCACTGGACTTAATTTTGTTAAAACTGTAAAATATTTAGGTGTCAATCTCACAGCTAAGAACTTGAACCTGTACAAGGATAATTATGAAAAACTGTGGATGGAGATAAAAAAAGATATGGAAATTTGGACAAGACTCAAACTGTCATTAATGGGAAGAATTGCAGTGGTTAAAATGAATGTCCTACCAAGGATGCTGTTTTTATTCCAAGCCATACCGATCTTGGACAAATTGGACTGCTTCAAGAAATGGCAAAAGGACTTATCGAAGTTTATATGGCAGGGCAAAAAGCCCAGAATCAAGTTTAAGATTTTAACAGACTCTAAAGAGAGAGGAGGCTTTGCCCTGCCGGATTTAAGACTTTATTTTGAAGCTGCAGCCTTTTGCTGGTTAAAAGATTGGTTTAAATTAGAAAATGTTGATGTGCTGGACTTGGAAGGACATGATAATATGTTTGGTTGGCACGCATACCTTTGGTACGACAAGGTTAAAATCCACAGAACTTTTAAGACTCATATAGTTAGAAAATCCCTGTATCAGGTTTGGATTAGATACAAAGACTTGTTGGAGAGAAAGACACCCAGATGGATCTCCCCAGTGGAGGCCAAGGCTTACAAGAGACCGAACATGTCTGCGAATTGGTTAAGATATATGGACATATTGCAGCAGGATGGGGACGTATTTAAGTTGAAAAGCTACGATCAAGTTAAAAGTCAGGTCCCCGACTGGCTGCAGTATCATCAGGTGTATGAGACATTTAAAATGGACAAAAAAGTTGGTTTTCAGGTAGAAAAATCAAAACTGGAGACAGAACTGATAGAATCGAACTTTAAGAACCTTTCCAAAATGTATAATCTTTTGCTAGAGTGGCATACTAAAGATGAATTGGTTAAATCGTCAATGATAGATTGGGCTAAAGATGTAGGACATAATATTATGATGGATGACTGGGAGAGACTGTGGCAGAAAGGTATCAAATTCACTGCTTGTAATAGTTTAAGAGAAAACATAATGAAAATGATGTACAGATGGTATTTGACGCCAGTTAAGATAGCTAAAATGAACAGCAAAATGTCAGATGTATGCTGGAAATGTAAACATGCGAAAGGTACCTTTTTTCATATGTGGTGGGTGTGCCCAGTGGTGAATGCCTTCTGGGATAAGATTTATAATGAACTTAAGAAGGTAATGAAAGTTACCTTTTGTAAGAAACCAGAGGCATTCCTTCTGAGCATAACCAATGAAGAGATACCCAGTCAGGATAGAGTTTTTTTTATGTATGCCACGACAGCAGCCAGAATTTTATTGGCTAGAACATGGAAAGGAGAAGAAATACCAACGGTGGAAGAATGGCAGACGAAGATGATGGAATATATGGAACTTGCAGACCTGACCGCCAGAATCCGGGACCAGAGGGAGGAGAGGGTGTCACAGGATTGGAAAAAATTTAAAGATTATCTAGTTAAATCAGTTAAATTGAATATTTGAGCAGAACCAAATAGAATAGCGGCTTTAGCAGTTTTATGTTAGATAAGTGGTAAAAAGATATTTCTTTTTCTGGTATTAATGATTTATTGGTTAGAGAATAGGTTAAGATTTTGGATTTAAACTTTGATTCATATCCGATAAAGTACTAAATAAGTTAAGTTAAGATCATGAAGAAATAAGGTATATGATAATGGAATAAGAGATAAAGCTACCCACAACATATGTAAGATTGTGTAGACAGCGGAGGGAGCAGGGGAAGTCTTTTAAATAAGAAGACAAGATCAAGATAAGTACAAAGTTAGGTGTGTTTAAGGTTTGTATGTGTTTTTTTCTTTATGTCTCTATATTGTTGTTGTTTATATTGTGTTTTGTATTGTGTTTTCTATAATGTGTATTTGTATGTTTTCTTTTTTGTATTATTGGAAAATAATAAATTCTTATAAAAAAAAAAAAAAAAAAAAACCACTGAGCCTAGGGCTTGCCGATCAGAAGGTTGGCGGTTCGAATCCCGCAACGGGGTGAGCTCCCATTGTTCAGTCCCAGCTCCTGCCCACCTAGCAGTTCGAAAGCACGTCAAAGTGCAAGTAGATAAATAGGTACCACTCCGGCGGGAAGGTAAACGGCATTTCCGTGCGCTGCTCTGGTTCGCCAGAAGTGGCTTAGTCATGCTGGCCACATGACCCGGAAGCTGTATGCCGGCTCCCTTGGCCAATAAAGTGAGATGAGCGCCACAACCCCAGAGTCCTTCGCAACTGGACCTAACGGTCAGGGTCCCTTTACCTTTATATAAGTTGAGTAGGGGAAACAGGTGAGCAACTAGACAGTGCTAGCTTCTAAAGCAACATCAGTTGGTTCCTCCAAAAGCAAACAAGATGTAGTTCTTGCAGACATTCTAGCCCACTTCTTGCCAACCAGATGAATTTTTAAAAAGCCAGTTATTGCACCTGTCTGTTTTCCAAACCGTTATTTTCCAGCTCCACCCATGAGGGTGGGGATGCTCAGTACCAACAACCACCAGAAATCATAAGTGCTCGTTTAAAAACCTTCTTTGGCAATAGTTAAAGTGAAGTGTAGACAACATTATTGCTTTGCTTGGCATGATACAATGTCATTCCTGTGAAGAATCACGTTCAGTATGCTGGTGCAGTACAGATCACATAATTATTCTGCAAAGCAGATGGGTATCTGCCTGCCGGTCATTCATAATTTTTTAATGCAAAAATGTTACATGTTGACTTCCCAGCATGAGTGCTTAACTTTGTTTCCTGCCCTTACATTCCAATAAATCTGATGGTGTCAGTCGCTGTGACTTGTGTTTTAAATTTAGTTTATTTTTATTTATTTTTAACAAATCTCGTTGAAAGCAGAACCTTAGTCTGGACTAACAAGTTCCTTGGAGCCTGTTGCTTGATTATGTCCTCTTGCGCCTCAAATCTTTATAAATCATAAATCTCCAGCCATGCAAGAAGAGCAAAATAGTGAATAAAGTAGAAACTGACAGTTATTGGTTCTTTGGGGAGGGGGAGAGGGATGGCAGCCATGTGTGGAAAGGTTTTGGCATATAGTACATAACTGAAGTGATAAAAGGGATTTTTTCAGACTCAAGTAGCAAAGGACCCATTGGTTTTTAAAAACAAATTAAACTAGTTGAAACATAGGACCCATAGAGTATCAATCCCAGGTACTGTACTCCTCTTTCAAATCATTGTATGTGTGAAACCAGAGGTGACGAACCTTTATCAGCTTAAGAACCACATTCTCTTCTGGGTAATCATGTGGACACTACATTCTAGAGATGGGTTAAACCAGAGGCAATGGGGTGAGGTAATGACAAACCAGATTTTTTTCAATGAATCAGGGGACACTTTTCAACTTCCTACTAAACAGATAGATTTTGTCAGGGGACTGATTTGTAAATAAGGGGACTGTCCCTGGGAAACGGGGACATCAGGTAACCTTAACCTAGACAGCATCTTAAAAAGCAGAGACATCACCTTGCCGACAAAGGTCCATATAGTTAAAGCTATGGTTTTCCCAGTAGTGATCTATGGAAGTGAGAGCTGGACCATAGAATAGAATCATAGAATCATAGAGTTGGAAGAGACCACAAGGGCCATCCAGTCCAACCCCCTCCAAGCAGGAAACACCATCAAAGCATTCCTGACAGATGGCTGTCAAGCCTCTGCTTAAAGACCTCCAAAGAAGGAGACTCCACCACACTCCTTGGCAGCAAATTCCACTGTCAAACAGCTCTTACTGTCAGGAAGTTCTTCCTAATGTTTAGGTGGAATCTTCTTTCTTGTAGTTTGAATCCATTGCTCCGTGTCCGCTTCTCTGGAGCAGCAGAAAACAACCTTTCTCCCTCCTCTATATGACATCCTTTTATATATTTGAACATGGCTATCATATCACCCCTTAACCTTCTCTTCTCCAGGCTAAACATACCCAGCTCCCTAAGCCGTTCCTCATAAGGCATCGTTTCCAGGCCTTTGACCATTTTGGTTGCCCTCCTCTGGACACGTTCCAGCTTGTCAGTATCCTTCTTGAACTGTGGTGCCCAGAACTGGACACAGTATTCCAGGTGAGGTCTGAAGAAGGCTGATTGCTGAAGAATTGATGCTTTTGAATTATGGTGCTGGAGGAGACTCTTGAGAGTCCCATGGACTGCAAGAAGATCAAACCTATCCATTCTGAAGGAAATCAGCCCTGAGTGCTCACTGGAAGGACAGATCCTGAAGCTGAGGCTCCAATACTTTGGCCACCTCATGAGAAGAGAAGACTCCCTGGAAAAGACCCTGATGTTGGGAAAGATTGAGGGCACAAGGAGAAGGGGACGACAGAGGATGAGATGTTGGACAGTGTTCTCGAAGCTACCAACATGAGTTTGACCAAACTGCGGGAGGCAGTGGAAGACAGGAGTGCCTGCCGTGCTCTGGTCCATAGGGTCATGAAGAGTCGGACACGACTGAACAACTAAACAACAACAACTTTGGCATCTTCTGCCTGACATGCTGACATGCTGTTGTTTTTGAGAAGCAACCTAATTTGCACTTCTCAAACCATTAAAGAAACTGAAACTGAATCTGCTTGGTGCAATGGGTCAGTGCGTCTGGCTATAAACCAGAAGGTTAGTGGTTCAAGCCCATTCAAGAAGGCTGTAGGCAAGATTCCTGCATTGCAGAGGGTTGGACTACATCATTCTCAGGGTCTCTTCCAACTCTACAATTCTAGGACTCTATACTTTGAAATTTGCACTTCTCTGAATTTTGCAATGCAGTTATCCAACCAACCAATGTGTTCAAACATTATATATTAGGAGAAAGTGTGTATAAACATGCATATATTCTTCATGATGACATACAAAAATGATTTTTAATGCAAAAATGTACATATTAGGAGAAATTCCATGTTGTATTGCAAGTTTGCACAAAGCTCAGTCAGTTAGAGAGTGTCAGGCTTTGGGGAATCGGCTTCCTCTCCCATGGCAGTAAATAAGAAGGAATGAAAGGAATATCTTACCAGTTAGATTCTTTAATAATCACAGCAAGAGACGAAAGAACACATCTCCCTAGAATGGCGGTGCTCCCAATTAAGGCACATGCCCCCTCCGTTCCTATTAATCTACATCACTCCTACATTTTGTAATCTGAGCTTGTGCCACCTGCGCTTTCTGTTGTGAGACTTTCTGAGCTCTTCCCAACCTTGGGGAGGGCGGTGGAGGAATGGTGTCCAATGACCGTGAATTTGTTAACCCTTTCTCTTCCAGTGTTTCTTCTCCTAGCTGTTCCCCATCCAGTATTTCCCAGCTTCTGCCTTCTGAACTATGCCCCTCTGCAAACCACTGTTCCAAATCTATACTGTCCTCCTGCTCCTGGGAAGATTCAAGATCAGGGGAGGAGGTGGCTCCCACCAATCCTCCTCAGTGCAGCCCTCCTCAGCATGGTCCCTTACAGAGTGCAATGCTGATAATGCCAAGGTTTCAGGTTCGATTCCTATATGGGACAACTGCATTTTTCCTACTTTACATGGGGTTGCACTAGATGATCCTCAGAATCCCTTTCAGCTCTATGATTATATGATACCCAATTATTCAGGGTGGTTAAAACAAAATTCACTACCGCAAAATTCACTACCAATATGGAGGACTTTAATATAGGATTAGACAAAAATTGTGAAGGATATGGCTTTCAACAGCTACTAGCCATGATGCCTTTATCATTCTTTCAGGATCAGATGCCCTTTGCCTCTGAATTCCAGTTGCTGGAATTTCTGCATGTGGACTTCCCATGGGCATCTGGTTGGCTACTGTGAGTGCAGGATGCTGGACTAGAGAGGCCTTTGACATATCCAATTCATCAGGGTTCTTCTTGTGATCTTATGGAATATCCTCTACCTTCATAAGCAGCTTGGAATGAAATTATAATGCTATGAGAGTACACTCTATGTGTCTGTGGCTCCTCCCAATGTGCACACGCTTACTTGCGGAGCCCAGCACGTGATTCAGCATCTCAGAAAGTGTGTGTAATGAAGCTACTGCCTTTTAATTTAACCGTGTAGGTCTGCTTAGTGGCAATCGAGAGGAATTATTAATTAACCAATTTTATGATAGAGTATACAGAGGCTATCCAGGAGCCTAAGGGGAAAGAGGTCTGTAATTGACCAATATCAAGTAAATTAAATTATGAAAATGAGGTTTCAAAAGCCAGAGAAAGAGTGACGGAGAACAGCCCTTTGCTATATAACCATGGCTTGTATGTGTGTCTGTGTTTTAATTCTCTTGCTCTGCTAATGGTGTTTGTTGTCTGTCCATCCTTAAGGTCATTGGTAATGTGTCCCACGCTGAGAATTATGACCATCAGCAAGAAATGAGAAATTAATTTGCTTTAAATGACACCAGACATTATCAGGAGATAGACTACATTCCAGCCACCCAAATGATGCCTAATGAAGAGTTTAATTCTGTCATTAAGGTTACGTGGGCTTGCTGCACTGTTCAGCTTGAAAAGCCACCCATTCTGTTGTCAGATTTTTTTTTTTTTTAAGCACATACATACCAAGAAGTGGCAAATTTACAAAGGATGTGTTTGACTAAAGCATGTCAAACAAGAGAAATTATTTTTGCCTTTTTTTTTTTTAAGACACAGCTTCGAGTGAACTAATGCTGTGTCTAATTTACTGCTAGGCACGCTCCTTAAATTCTCCTCTGCAACGTTTGATGTTAAATATTCCTTTTTCAATTTCTGTATCCGTTGACATCCTTTGATATATAATCTCAGTATCTGAAATCTGAGAGTTCAGCTTTGACGGACGTTGCTGACATTTAATATTGGATAGGTGACATGCAACAGTATTTAATATTTGCAAACCGGTGGCTTATGAGATCCCTCCTTTGGTGGGACCAAAACAGTCAAGAGATGACAACAAGTCTAACAAGTGATATAATGAGGGCAGCTTTAGGACAGCCATATACAAGGCCCTGATAGTCTTAACACCAGCCAGGATGGAAGATGTAGGGAGAAGCTGGAGGGGAAAGACATATGAGAGCTCCAAGGCTGGTGGCATCCTTCCTCCTCATTCCTGGGTTCCAAAGCTTTATAATGGTCTGTCCAGCTCAGTATTTATCTGCACTGATGGGCAGCTGCTTTCCAGAACTTCAGATATGGTTTTCTCCCAGCCCTCTGCTTGTGAAACAAATGGTCTGCCAATGGGCTACAGCCCTTCCCAGTAAGTCATCCTTCTACTGCAGGTGGAGAGGGCTTCTGAGAGCAACCCCCTCATCCGCAAGGGTGGATCTCCCTCTCTGCCCATGGGGGAAGAAGATCTGCAAAATACTATGACCTCTCAGGCACCACAGGATTTAACACAGAGACACAATTAACTAGGGAGAAATCATAAATTCAAAATGCAGATTGACCCACCAAATTTCTTTCCTTTCCTTTGCATTCAAAAATGTCAGCAGTGGAATTTTGTCCAAAGTTCAAGTATTTGCAAATATTCTTTTCAGCTCTGTTTTGGACTACTATGCACAAACTATAAAGGTAAAGGTGTCCCTGACCGTTAGGTCCAGTTGCGGACGACTCTGGGGTTGCGCGCACATCTCACTCTATAGGTCGAGGGAGCCGGCGTTTGTCCACAGACAGCATGACTAAGCCGCTTCTGGCGAACCAGAGCAGCACATGGAAACGCCGTTTACCTTCCTGCCGGAGCGGTACCTATTAATCTATTTGCACTTTGACGTGCTTTCAAACTGCTAGATGGGCAGGAGCTGGGACCAAGCAATGGGAGCTCACCCCATCGCAGGGATTCCAACTGCCAACCTTCTGATCGGGAAGCCCACAGCGCCACCTGCGCCACCTGAGTCCCCATGCACAAACTATAGATGGCATAAAAGCCAGTGTGTGATGTACAAATCTTATTTAACTCAGGGAGGTCCATCTTAGGTTTTATTAAACTGCATGGAGATTTTATTATTATTATTAAGCTGTGTTTAAATTATATTAAATAAATAAGCTTCATGCTTAGGATGCTCACTGTGGTCAATTGATTGTATCTACCCCACAAAGGTACTTTGAAGATAAAATGAACAGGAAACATGCCAACACACCCAATTTCTGCTGCTTTGAGCTCATTGGAATAAAGGTGAGAAGGGGTCACAAATGTGACAAATATTTCTGGTGCCTCATCCTTGAAACTCTGTCTCTGAGCAGGCCCACCCGGGTCGCACCATCTCTGTTATCCCTTTGGCACCAGGTGAAGGCAAAAATTTAGCCAACGTTCAATCAAATCCATGCTGTTTACTTCCTGTAAATGGCAGCTTTGGGGTAAGATGTTATTTCTCGTGATTGGGAAAAGAAATAAATCTACCCTTCATGGAGTTGAAAGTTATACTGTGAATCTTCCACAACCAATATTTGTGTGTGTGTGTGTGTGTGTGTATCCTTCTTTGACATTTTCCCAATGAAAATTACCCCAGCACTGATCTCAATGTTAATATATTCCTGCTTACATTTGACTTCTGAATGTGTTATGGCTAATTATCATTACACAGGACGAGAGATCAGAGCCCTGAGTGAGGTGCACGGTATGAGAACAAAAGGGGGCCGGATCAACCATTTGGCATGAGGCCCAAAAGCAGCAATCAAGCCTCTTGAAGCTGGTGGAATCATTCTTTGTTTTCATTTCTTGAGAGAGAGAGAGAGAGAGAGAGAGAGAGAGAGAGAGAGAGAAATGTTAGGAAGTAAAGAGGGCAGAGGCAGGAAGGGGTGAGGGTCAGGAGGGATGAAATTTCCCCTTGAACATGATGTCAATATGTTGGCACGTCTCCTTTTATTAAGATGCCATCCAACAGATAACAAGTCCTGCTGTGTTTTACCAACATAAAAAATTAGACTGGAGACCGAGGAGCGGCAGGCGGCTTTTGGCACCAAGAAATAATCACACTTGATGTGGAAAGTAAAGTAAAAGGAGCCATCTGTTCGCTGCAGGAGGACGTGAAAAATCACATTAACATATTGTCACTAACATCATGAAATACACAGTTAATAATAAATTTAGTTATCATGGCAAGCCGCACCGTGTGCTTCTTTAGCAAAAGTCATGGGAAGAAGATGTGCTCGCTTATGTCCCCTTACGGAAGACACACACACACACACACACACACACATGATCAATATTTCTTCGAAAGCCTTTGCTGTGCCATTTGCTTCCACATCTGTGAGTTCCTCTGCTTGGAGACCTGGAAGCCACTGAATCTGCAGAGTCCCCACTTTCATCACTTGCCCTTCAAATAAGGATGAGTGAATCTGTCAATTTCATTTTCTCTCATTTTCTCATTCTTTCCATACTAAGTTCAGTTCTTCACCTTTCAAAACCAGTCTGCAGTTATATATATATATATATATATATATATATATATATATATATATATATATATATATATATGAGTCCTCATGAAAATTCATCAGAATTTTAGTGTGATTTTCTCCTAATATACAGAGTTTATATGCAATTTTGCCTAACATAGGCAATATGCAAAGCAATTTTCCCTAGCATAATGAACCTTGGCATGTTTTATTCACCAATACCCACACTTTCTGCACAATTTGCTCTGGTATGTGCATTTTTGAACACATGATGTGGCTGCATAACCGTGTTGCAAAATTCACAGAAGTGCAAATTTCAAAGGATGCACAAATTTCAGTTTGTTTGGCTTTGGAAAATGCAAATTAGGGATGTTTGCTGCTAGCTGTGAACTGAAGGAAATATCTCCCCCAACTCTGCCTTTAATCCAGATTATTTTTTTTTGTGGCATCTTGACTTGGCAGGCTAGCACAGTAAAAGAAAGAGAAAAAGAAGTCAACGTGAGATGTGGAGAGAAACATGGGAATGGATTAGATCTGGAATGAAATTTGGTTTTAAAAACTCAAGCCTGTTCTGTTATCTTAATAACCATTGCCAATTATGGTTTCTGTTGACCATTAAGATACCAGGTGGTGCAATACTACAGGTGAAACTCGAAAAATTAGAATAGCGTGGAAAGGTTCATTTCTTTCAGTAATTCAACTTAAAAGGTGAAACTAATATATGAGATAGACTCATGACATGCAAAGCGAGATATGTCAAGCCTTTATTTGTTATAATTGTGATGATTATGGCGTACAGCTGATGAGAACCCCAAATTAACAATCTCAACTTTGGGGTTTTCATCAGCTGTACGCCATAATCATCACAATTATAACAAACAAAGGCTTGACATATCTCACTTTGCATGTCATGAGTCTATCTCATATATTAAACTCCAGTAGCTAATGAAAACAATTGCTTACATAAATGGACTTTTCCACGATATTCTAATTTTTTTGAGTTTCACCTGTATGTATCGAAGTATTGAATTTAGTAAGTCAATATGTTGTGTTATTGCTTTATGTTTCTAGTAAACAGTTAAGATTGAAGAGCAGGATGCATTCCTATGTAGACCCAGCTGACTACATGAGAAGGGTTTAGCATGGTTAGGGGGGATTGATTGAGTCCTGTTTATCTCCTTTTCCCTAGAGTGTTTTTGGCCATTACTGGTTGGGGCTGAGCCAAAATTCTCCAGGTATGCTTTTTGCCTCAAAAGTAGCCGTTGGGCAGCAACAGCAGGTCAGTATGGGGGGGCAGGGACCGAAGTAGCTTCCAAAATAATCTTTAATAGCTCTCCTGTCTTGCACCCATGCCAGGAACACTGCTTTCTGCTTTCTCGTTTGCTCCCCTACCCCTACCTAAATTAATGCAAGTCTAGGAGTGTGACATGTCATTACAAATCCTCCAATGGGAACTGCGCTCTGACTTTATGCAAATCCAGGGTTGTGATACGGCACTACAAATCCTCTAATGCAGACTGCGTGATGACACACTTACATTTTTATTATATGCAGGACTTTTCTTAAGAGGGAACTCACAGGAACTCAATTCCGGCACCTCTCAAGGTGAGTGCCATTGCCATTCTAAGAGAATGAGCGAGGTGAGTTCCGGCATCCCTTTTTCTAGAGAAAACAGCATTGATTAAATGTAAGAAACACGTAATGCATTTGACAATATCTCTTCATTTGTTTTTAAAATGTCAATATTTAGGATTACATCATTGTAATGTAGCCTAGCAAATGTTCTCTGGTTATCAAACTCTGGCATAAAGTGCCATAATCGTGTAAGAAGAAGGAAAACCAGTGAGCTAGCAGACCTGATTCAATGTTTTGCTGTTAGAGTTGTTGTTGTTCAGTCGTTCAGTTGTGCCAGTCTCTTCGTGACCCCATGGACCAGAGCATGTCAGGCACGCCTATCCTTCATTGCCTCCCGCAGTTTGGCCAAACTCATGTTAGTAGCTTCGAGAACACTGTCCAACCATCTCATCCTCTGTCGTCCCCTTCTCCTTGTGCCCTCCATCTTTCCCAACATCAGGTCTTTTCCAGGGAGTCTTCTCTTCTCATGAGGTGGCCAAAGTACTGGAGCCTCAACTTCAGGATCTGTCCTTCTAGTGAGCACTCAGGGCTGATTTCCTTGAGAATGGATAGGTTTGATCTTCTTGCAGTCCATGGGACTCTCAAGAGTCTCCTCCAGCACCATAATTCAAAAGCATCAATTCTTCGGCGATCAGCCTTCTTGATGGTCCAGCTCTCACTTACTGGGCTTTGAGATGGCGTCCCCTCAGCTCAGCGCCCAGTGCACAGAGCTCTAAATCTGTTAGAGTACAAAGCCCTAAATGACAAAAGTGCTTGGGGAAAAAAACCTTCGCTATTACCACCTGGACTATATATAGAAGTCAGCAAAGGATCCCCTGCTTGTGGTCCTGGCTGTGGTAAAAGCCAGAAGAAGAATGGTGATACAGGGCAGTGCAATTTTGGGGAAAGTTCTCTATATGCAGAACTCCGCCCTAGAGGATAGTCATTTGGCTCCCACTGTGGAAAGCAGCTGAAAATATTATTTATTCTAGTTTTTGTAATGATGTTGCTACACACACACACACACACACACACACACACACAGAGAGAGAGAGAGAGAGAGAGAGAGAGAGAGAGAGAGAGAGATGCTCTCTTTTTCTTTTGGTAATAGGGCAGGATACAAATACGATGAATAAATAAATACAAATAAAGATATGCAGTGAAATACTTTATAGATGAGACTTCGCTAGGGAAGGATGAATCATTCTATTTCCATGTCACTTCTCCATGTGTTCACTCTGAAGTCTGTAGCAGTCTGTTTCTGCATTAATTAGCATTTTTCCAAAAAGGGGGGGGGAGACTCTACATGAAGATTTGTATTAAATGCATAGTTGACTCTCCTGAACTGACCTCAAATATTTCTCTGCAAGGAGGAAGGAAATGGGAAAAGCTTTCCAATTGTCTTTGGACTGTAGGGGCTTACACCTCCCTGTAAATACAGTCTGGCAAGTATCTGTTAAGCTGAGCACACTATCAATATGTGTAAGAGATTCAGGAACTAAGTATTTACCATCTCAAAGGAATGGCCAGGCTACCCAGAAAAGGCAATCAGATAAGGCATTATCAGGTATCCTGGCAGACAGGAGAGAAGCAACACACTCAAATTTCTGCTGGGGACCACCTCTTTCTGTGATGTATGTATGATGTTTTGGGGGGTGGTCTTGAGCTACAGGGTAGGCAATTTCAAAAGTCTATATAAGAGCTTGCACACCAATGTTCTGGGTTCCTCTCCTCCCTCCCTGCATGGGGGAGTGGGGGACCAGGTTGCAACAGTTTATTTTTTTTAATAAATAATTTTTTTATTGTTTTAATCTATAAGTACTACAAAAAATAAAATATAAATTCACATACATTCATCTACTTTGGCAATCATAGCCGTGACTTCCCTCAGACCTTTCAAATGGCTTTCAAATTTCTATCTTAATTCTATACTTCTTAAATCTATCATTGCTTAAAAATCATATACATATTAGTCACTGTAAAATTCATAATTACAATAATATTTCCACATTTATCTACAAAGCTTCTTGAAGTCCTATAAACGTATTTAATTGAGAATCATTGTCTCTCAAATAGTTCGTAAATTTAAACCAGTCTTTGATGAATTTCTGGTCCCGCTGTTCTCGGATTCTTCCCGTCATTTTATCCAATTCTGCATATTCCATTAATTTTACTGTCCATTCTTCCTTTGTCGGTATTTCTTCTTGTTTCCACCTTTGTGCCAACAAAATCCTTGCCGCAGTCACTGCATATTGGAAAAGTTTAACATCTTGCTTTTTAATGTCCGTACCTATAATACCCAGTAAGAAAGCTTCTGGTTTTTTAACAAATGTATATTTCAACATTTTCCTCAGTTCATTATATATCATGTCCCAGTAAGCTCTTACATTCTTACACTCCCACCACATATGGTAAAAGGTACCGACCTTTTCTTTGCATTTCCAACACTTATTATCAGTTTTATACATCTTTGCCAACTTAACTGGGGTAATGTACCATCTACACATCATTTTTAACATATTCTCCTTTATTGCAGTACATGCAGTAAATTTCATTCCTTCTTTCCACAATTTTCCCCAGTCCATGTTGCAACAGTTTAATAAAGATCATGCTTACTAGCTGCTTTGCTTCTCAATATTCTCTGGTTGGCCTCTGTTATTTTCTCCTACCGATAGAAAACCTACATAAGGACTCTATATGGGCTCTTGGAGCAGTTTTTTCTTATAACAGTGAAGTAGGTAAGAAAATGCACAAAAAGTCACGGATATTATTATTATTCAGGATCCAGCTCAAGCAGGGCTGTGCCACAAGTTTGCAATTCCCTTTCGCCTCGCTTGTGCCAGACTTCTGCCACCAAACCGTAGGAAAAGCTCTTCTTTCCCTCTTTAGGAAGCAGCAGGTCTCCTCTTCAGTGTCAGCCACCCGTCTGATCCTGTAGGAGGATCACCGGGCTTCCCATGGGTCCATTAGCCAGTGTGATGAAAGGGAAGGAATTCGGTGCACTTCAGAGTTGTGAAGTTTTGTCTCAGTTGTCCCCTCAGGCTGATTGCCGAGCCCATCTGCCATCGATTTTCCCCATAAGCAAAGAGGTCCTGTACGGTGCATCATGAAACAGCTAATAAACAATAACCAAAAGGAGAGAGACTGTCGGGTGGGGAAGCAACTGAGATGTTGTTGTTGAGATTTTGTTGTTGTTGCATACCTCCGTTTTCCTGCAAGTGCCACTTTATTTACGAAATCTCATAGGCTATGCCTTCTGTAGAGTTGATGCATGTGAAAGCACAATCTAAACAGAACAGAGCCAAAAGTACCCATGTTTTTTGTGATAAAACATCCCCCCTTTCAGCATTATTTGCAAAAGCTAAGTTTGCTTATTCACTTACAGCACCCTTACTTCTCAATCGCCCTTACATTCTCAGTGACATCGTCACACAGCCAAATCTGGTTGTTCTGATATAAGGCTATTTATGGTGTCATCCCTGATTGGATGGACTCACCCGCCGGACCCTCTCTTCTGCTTTGTTGAATGAGTGAAGCATTCTCCTATAGTAACATTTACAGAGCTTGCCTTTCTTTGCAATCCTGATTCCAAACTAATTCAGAAAGTACGTTCTGAAGTGTAGCTAGGAGTATTGAGTTGTGACTGATCTTCCAATAGGAGGCCTCCTGGCGTGTGATTTATTTAATGGGTTCTATCAAGGACCTAAACAACATGCATTAGAAAAGTTCTGTGAGCTTCATCGCTCCATGTTAGAATGAGAAGATTATTATAAACAGCTCTAAACACAAGGATCTTGACATACCAGGTGCTTCCAGATAGGTGTTTATTGTGTGATGGGTGCTCCTCATTATTGTCTCCTTTTTCTATTTGCAACTTCCACATGACAGCGTTGGCATCAAAATGCCAGCCTGTGTCCCCACCACAACCTTATTTAATCCAGATCTCACTTTTCCAACCCCTTTCTGATATCCAAATGACCCTTTAGACTATTAAGTCCCTGTCTGGAAGCCAACCCTGCCGGCAACCAAACATAATGGCTCAGAACCGATAGCAAGCTTTCGAGACCATTGCTTTGATTTATTGAGTGGCACTGGGCTCCGGCATCATTTCCTGGAAAGAGCACTTGTCTTCCTCTAACGGGGCTAATATTACTTCAAGCTGTTGTCAGTTGACATGGCGAAATTGCTTAGATGCACTCTGGGCAGAGTCGGCTGCTGCTGATTACCTTTAAGTATTCAAAGAGCAGAAACCCTGGGGGAAGATGATGAGTTGTCCATGGAGTAGGATGCCTCCTGCCATGTAAACAAACTCCTGAAGTCCTTCAGGCTTTAATGAAGACTAGGTCCCTGCGAGAGAGACCCCAATCGGCACTGTGCCGCTGCATCAAGCTTGTGCAATTTTCAGGGAGAAAGTGATTGGAGGCAGCTCTTGCGATGCACGTAATCTACTAATCACCACTCAGAGACTTCTGGTGGTTAGAAGCAGCGGGGGGAATTGAGTTTTTATGAGCTGGAGGAGACACTGGCATATGTTGCCAGGGGAGGGGGGCATCTTCAGGGGAAGGGGTCCTGCTTAAATATTTATAGATTAAGGATTGGTTGGGATCTCTGCAGCCTTTTGCATGCTGAGCTCTCAGATTTTAACTTGGGGGGAGGAATTGGCTTCCCTAGAAGCTCAGAGACATCTGTTTTCTCTTTCTCATTGTTAAGTTTCCATACGTCTGTACTTTCGAAGTATGATGCTTAAGTGGCTGACAACCATGTTGGGACCAGTGCGATCCTTCCCCCTTTCGATGGTTGTGGGATTCACCACCCACCCAGTCTGTACATGCCCTGTATGAAGGTGAGCAGGTGGGGCTGTGTGTGTGGCATTTGGTTGCCATATTTGGGGCCAGGGAGGGAATTTTCCTGCAGACAAAGTGGACAGTCTGCAAGTTTTCACCTACTAACAAAGGCCCAAACATTTGGTGGATAAGGCATTGGGTTGGATGCCTAGCTGATTAGGTACCCTGCTAAATGAGTCCAGGAAAAGGTGTTTCTGTCTGGGGGTCCACACAGGGGCTGATGGGCCATAGCATCCTTCCCAATGGCAGCCCTGGCAGGATCTATTGCCTGATGAATGTCAGAGGGTGATCCTCCATCAGTGCCGACCCCCACCCTACTTACCAACCAGCAGACCAACCGCTTGTAGGGATGTGTACAGAAACTAAGAGAGGATATATTTCTTAGATATTATCCTTCCTTACTCATGTTTGTGAGTTCAGCAGAGTACATCCCCTTGTCAGCAAAAATAAGAAAGCTGTTGATAAGCTAACTTTAGCCTTTCAGTAATCCAGGATGCTGAAGACTGGCTTTCCTGGTATTTCCCCCTTTCTTCCCGCCACCCCCCCCCCCAAATAAACACACAAAACAGCCTTCTTATAAGAAGATAGATTTAGCAGTCTTGAGGCAGGCTTCAAATGTAGTTACAGACATTTATTATAATTTAGATTAGGACTGGAGTCTGAGCTGTGACTCAGACTCGACACATGTCCTACATCCCTGGTCATTGATGAAGCATCAAAGAGAAGAGATCAGAGAGAAGGCTGGGGACGTGACCTGTGTATATAGGTTTCACCCTTTACCTGGCTGGACACAGCGGGAGTAGCTCTCACAGGGTGGATTTCCTGTAGACCCTGTGAGATCCAACTTCTTCTGTGTGTGTGCCTTCCTAGCAATCAGAAGCAATTGGTTTTTACTGCCTTATTTTAGATACCCCACACTGATTGATACTTGGATACATACAAAATGCCTTGGCGAAAACCTACCTACATCTGTAATCATTGATTATTATTTTTTGGCCTATTTCAACTCAATACTGATGTCCTGTGTCTTATTTCTATGGATGGCCCCTCACTGGCTCCCAGGCATCATGTGCCTGGATATGCAATTATAGAATTGTCGAGTTGAAGGAATCCCAAGCGTCATCTTGGCCAAACCCTTGCAATGCAGGAATCTCAACTAGATCATCTCAACTAAAGCCAGCCAACCTCTATTTAAAAACCTCCAAGGAAGGAGAGTCAACCACCTCTCATGGGAGACCGTTCCACTGTCAAACAGCTCTTACTGCCAGAAAGCTGTTCCTGATAATAGCTCTCATTCTCTTCTCTCTTCTTCATCCACTGGCCAAGAATGATGAAGACACAATAAAATGCATCTTCTGTATGACGAGAAGGAAGAATGAGTCATGAATAAATGGCCATGAAGTTCTCTTGATAGATTGATGGAGCATGATAGGAATTGTAAGTTCTGTGTTGTCATCGAACGCAACGAGACATGGCAAATCAGGAAAGAAATGTCAGCACAACAATTTCAAAGTATTTGAAAACTACTCAGTCGTCTTCTTCTCTCTCCCCCTTGAAATCCTAGACATTGAGCAAAACACACACAATTAAACAAATAAAATCAGGCTCTCCCCAAATCACAAAGTATTATGATTTTAGGAGGCCATGCACTTCTTTGCTGTTGCCATTGGTGTCACTGCTGTACCACCAGATTTTGTTTTCTTGGAAATAGATAAAGCTATTAAATTGTTGTATTGAAAAAGTGGATGGACTATTTTAAATAATGGAGACAAACAGAGAGACAGACAGACAGACAGATGCAGACTACGCTGATCTTGTTATGATTAAGGGTGAAGACAGATAAAACATTTTAAGTATGTTGTGCTGTGGGAGCGGTTCAAACACAAATTCTGGAATATGCTTTGGGTTCCAAAATTTGTCTTCAGGACAACAAATGTACAGAGAAACCCTGCAGGGTTAGGCTTGCCATACATCAGGAAAATCCCTGACATGTCCTAGTTTTCTGGTGTCAGAGGTAGTTTTCCCCTTGGCAAAATCCAAGGGGAAACCCAGATGTATGGCAACGCGATGGAAAAAGCAGTGGAAACAGCTCAACAATTTGGGTTTACTTTTTGAAACAACATCAACATCATCATCATCAACAACAACAACAAAATTTATTTATACCTCGCCCTTCCCGGCCGAGACAAGGCTCAGGTTGGCTAACACCATATACAGGTATATACAGTGGTACCTCAGGTCAAGAGCTTAATTCGTTCTGGAGGTCCATTCTTAACCTGAAACTGTTCTTAACCTGAGGTACCACTTTAGCTAATGGGGCCTCCCGCTGCCGCTGCCACCGCACAATTTCTGTTCTCATCCTGAAGCAAAGTTCTTAACCTGAGGTACTATTTCTGGGTTAGCGGAGTCTGTAACCTGAAGCATCTGTAACCTGAAGCGTCTGTAACCCAAGGTACCACTGTAATACATTAAAAACACAAAACCAAACAATAAGTTTAAAATACAATTTGAAATCACATTTAAAATCAAAATAAAATTAAGTTGGAACACACAAATCATAACTGTAGGGGTAAGGAATTAAAAGTTCACCAGGCCCGACCACCCGTGCTGGTCCCATATGGACCAATAGAAAAAGCCAAGGAGGCTGCTTACATACAGGGTCCCATAGAAAGAAGGGGGTCAGACTGGGCCCGGACTGAAGGACACCCTATGGCAACCCTATGCTGGGTCAGACCAAAGGACCCACCTAGTCCAGCATCCCATTCTCATCATGGCCAACTCGATGCCTGCAGGAAGGCCACAAGCATGACCTGCATGCAGCCACATTCTCCCCACCTGTGATTCCCAGCAAAGGGGTATTCAGAGGCACACCAACTTTGACAATGGATGTGGTATACACTTAGCCGTTATGGCTGGTTGCCACTGACCACCTGAATCTTCATGAGTTTGTCTAAACCCCTTCTAAAGCTGTCCAAGTTGGTGCTGGAGGAGACTCTTGAGAGTCCCATGGACTGCAAGAAAGATCAAACCTATCCATTCTGAAGGAAATCAGCCCTGAGTGCTCACTGGAAGGACAGATCCTGAAGCTGAGGCTCCAATACTTTGGCCACCTCATGAGAAGAGAAGACTCCCTGGAAAAGACCCTGATGTTGGGAAAGATTGAGGGCACAAGGAGAAGGGGATGACAGAGGACGAGATGGTTGGACAGTGTTCTTGAAGCTACTAACATGAGTCTGACCAAACTGCAGGAGGCAGTGGAAGACAGGAGTGCCTGGCGTGCTCTGGTCCATGGGGTCACGAAGAGTCGGACACGACTAAACGACTAAACAACAACAACTGTTTCTTGAGGGAGTGTGTTCCATGGTTTAATTATGCACCTTGGGAAGAAGTTCTGATTCTTCTAACGCTCAGCTTCATAGAACGGCTTCGTATTCTAGTAATATGAGGGTTGGGCAGAGAATCATACACTTTCCCCTTCCTCCCATAACTCATCCTAGATGTGACCAACCCCTGATAACCTCTTGGATGGCTTATGGAAGAGGAAGTGTGTGTTGGGGGGGGGTGCAGATCCTAGTGAAAACAACCTACCAAAAAAAAAATCATGATATTAAGTTGCTTGTAAAAATGTGTATTGTAGGAGAAAGGCACACTAAAATGCTATCCAATTTTGTGAGTACTTTAAGAAGAGAGAGGGGAGGGGGCAAACTGATAAGGAAATATGGCAGCCTGAATTTAAGTTTGGAAAAATCGAGAAGTGGGAGATAAGCTGAAATTGACAAATTTGTCCATTCCTGATTGCAACCCAAATTTAGCTAGCAAGGGAGATATACATGTGTATCAGATACAGCGTTTGTTCCAGCTTATCGTTCTTTGTTAGATGAAGACGTAAAGGTGAGGTGGAAAACCCTAACATGAATGATACAGGAGGGAGGGAGGGAGGGAGGGAGGGAGAGAGAGAGAGATATATCAAGAGGGAAAGAGGGAAGGCATCGCTCAGCTGTTCCGCAGGTTCCTCTCCCAGATAAGACAGACCACCTACACAGCATGAAAACATGCCATTTGTAATGCTTAAAGCAGTTGTCAGTCTTGATACAAACACTGCTGTAATACACCTCAGTGCAGCAGGGAAGATTCTACGGGATTCTACGGGATTTGACTTTATTTGATTCACTTTTCCCTCCCATGATACTAACCGTTTGGGGGGTGGCGACAATTACAAGAAAGACAACACCGGCAGAGAAGTAAAGATAAAATGCAGCATTAAAATATATATTAAAAGGGTGGGTGATTATTATTGTTTTAAATGGATTTGCAGCCTGCCTTATCACGATTCCTCGCGAGGCTGGTAGGAATTAGAAGGAGATAAATGCTTACAACGCCCCCACCCCCCAACACCTCAAAAACAAGATTTGTAAATTAAAAAGTGGGGGGGGCACATTGGAAAATTGGGGAAAAAAGTAAAGCACTAAAAACATTTAAAACTCTTTAAGAACTGCCGATTCAATGCCAAATATTAGCAGCATGTTTTAAATGCCTGTAAAAATAAAGGCACTGGTAAAGCGTTATTTATTTAAAAGTCCATTTATGTAAGCAATTGTTTTCATTAGCTACTGGAGTTTAATATATGAGATAGACTCATGACATGCAAAGCGAGATATGTCAAGCCTTTGCTTGTTATAATTGTGATGATTATGGCGTACAGCTGATGAAAACCCCAAAGTTGAAATTGTTAATTTGGGGTTCTCATCAGCTGTACGCCATAATCATCACAATTATAACAAATAAAGGCTTGACATATCTCGCTTTGCATGTCATGAGTCTATCTCATATATTAGTTTCACCTTTTAAGTTGAATTACTGAAAGAAATGAACCTTTCCACAATATTCTAATTTTTCGAGTTTCACCTGTAGAAAAGGCTGGAAGTCAACACAAGGTGGTGGGGGGTGAGGGGGGTGGAAATGGGGTTTTTCTTCTGTTTGTATTTGTGTGTTTCTTTCCTTTCCTGTGTATTGTGTTTTGTATGTTGTTTTTTGTAATTTTGAAAATTAAAATAATAAAAAAATTTAAAAAGAACAAAAAGAAAAGAAAGAAAGAAAAAGAAAAAAAACCCCCAGAAATTTGGGACTCACTAGGATTATTTTTTGTTTCTGCAAAATAAAAAATAAAAAAATCCTTCCAGTAGCACCTTAGAGACCAACTAAGTTTGTTCTTGGTATGAGCTTTCGTGTGCATGCATGCTTCTTCAGATACAAGAATTTATTTCTGCAAATTCTTTACTTTGCACAAAATTGATCTGGCTACAAAATGTAACTCCTGAAGTCAGTTCCATATGTCAAGTGACCACGTGGTTACAAAATTTTGGTTTCCTATGGACAATGATAGTGGTTCTCTTACTTTGCCCTATGCAATTTCGATGTGCATATCAGTGCGCGCACACACAAAATCCCCAAGGTCCATGTGTGTGATGGAATTTCACACATGCAAAGCCTTCTTGCTAACCTCAAAGCTCAGCACAACTAGCCCTTGGCAATTTACTGGACAGTATTTATCCCCCCCCCATTTAAAAGAGGGAGGAATCTCTTAGTAGGTTTGCATCGCAAGATTTTAGCAGCCAGGCATAATAGAATACGAAAGGTGTCAAGACTCATTTGATCTAATACAACAGGCTGCTGTAGGCAAAACTGTTTGAAATTCGTTGAGAAGCAGGTGACAGCCACCCAAATCAGGAAGTCTCACTCCAAAGAAGCGTGATCGGTTGCTCTGACTCCATTAATTTCACAAGTCCCACACGTGAGTGGGTGGCTAGCTAGCTTCCAGAGTGAATGATTTCGGAGGACTTGCTCCGCAGAAACCTTTTTGGCTTCAGAAGTTCTTAGGCTATTTAAACATCTTCCCTATAATTCAGTTAATTGTATGTGTAAGCTTGTCAGAAGAGCTTGCAGCTGAAGCAAATCAATACAGCATTCGCAAAAGTGGCGGAAAGGGGTTGTTTTAAAAGAAATAACTCTTGAGTAATGTAGTCTTCAGCCTTTTTGAGTTCAGAGGTGAATTAGACATTCAGGTTTGATGATGAGGTCAATAACTTGAGCACCAGCTCTTGGGAGTCTCACAGTTGCTGATGATACCATAGGCAGTGTTGAACTTGCAAGTGTTCTGTCATGCGTGCAAACGCTAGTAGGAACAACTGTGAGTAACTTATCATGCAATTTCCATAGCACATGCTGAAGAATCCAGTGGGACCCCCTATTCAATGTGGTGCATATATATGGGGATATATATATATATATATATATATATATATATATATATATATATATATATTGTTATACGTTTTGTGTCCTTGTTTCTCAATCTGATCCTTTTACATAGTTTTTATGAGTTGTGGTATTTTATGCATTGTAATTTGCCATTTTTTAAATTGATTCTAGTTTAGTAATTCTTTATTGTAATTAAGTGTAAAGTGTTTAATTATTATTTGCTGATATTTAATTTTACTGTTTGCTGTTGCCCTCTAATGGACTATTGAATATTGCTTTATTTGATATAAGTTGTTTATTTTAAAGTTATGTTTTTATCATGACTTCTTTGTATTGGATCAGATTGTTATTAGGTGTGTGATCTTTGCTGTCTATTTTGTTGTTTCTTCAGCTTGTAAACCGCCTTGTGTTTAGTAATATAGAAAGGTGAGATTAAAAGCGATAATAAATAAATAAATAAATAAATAAATAAATAAATTATTTTTCCCAGCCACTCTGGGTGGCTTCCAACAAATTAAAAATACAATAAAACATTAAACATTAAAAACTTCCCTAAACAGGGCTGCCTTCAGGTGTCTTCTAAAAGTCAGATAGTTGTTTATTTCCTTGACATCTGAAGGGAGGGTGTTCCACAGCCTTCTCTTCAGGAATGAGATCAGGATACACCAGTTAAAGTAGTTTCCATTGTACTGTGTGAATTATTTGGCCCTTGTGACATCACAGTTGCTTTTCCTCCTGAAAACCCTGATGGGGTTTGCTAAATAGAACAGCAGCAGCAACATCACTGGGGGGGGGGATGTTTAATTCTATACATTTTCAAAGTGATTCAAAGAAATAGAAAAGAACAGGTGAAAAGAAACTTATTCATTCATTCATTCATTTTATATCCCACCATTCCTTTCAAAGGAGCTCAATGTAGCATAAACTGTGGTGTGGTGCAGAGGGCAATGAAGAGGAAGCAGACAGTAGCATTGAGTTAGAATTTGCCTCTATGTTACCCCAAGTAGACAATCATCCAGGCAATAATAAGCCAACTAGTTAAAGCAATCAAGGCTGCAATCCTATACTACGTCTACACAAAGTTAATGCCTGTTGAGTTCAGTGAGGCTTACTCCCTGTTAAGTGTGTACAGAATTGCAGACAAGTATTAGTTAATTCTAAGTAGACACTTGTAGCATTGTGTTGCAAAACCTGCAGTCTTCTCAGGTTTGGGTTTTGCCTGAGGTTAAGCCCTCTTCTCCCCAACAGGAGCTCCAAGCAAATGACCATACATATTTTCTAATTTGCAATATAGAAAACAGTTTGTTTTAAGCTATATGTGCTAGTAGCAGCAAAGCAATTAAGCCCGGTTCTCTTCCGTGATGTAATATACTTGAACAGCTGACTTGCTCATATTAACATCATTTAAACTTAGGGAGAGATACAAAAGGAAGACAGTGAATATTTCATAAGCGGATGAAAAATTACTGTTTTAAAATGCGCTTTGGTCTAGTAATTCCTCAGTCAGGTTCACCAGATATTCTGGTGTATGTGTGCATTTATGAAAACCAGAGCGGGGAGAGACAGGATGGGGTGAAATCTCTTGGGAAAGAATGGAAAAGTGTAAAGTCAAAAAGTTGGAAACTTACAGCGCCTGCTGTGGCTGTAGAGAGTGATACAGGAGAGACATATTTTATTGTAGCTGGGGAAGGTGAAGGTGTCTGGTTGTGCTGCTGCAAACGCACCATGGCATTTCTTGTCTCTGTGCTCCTCCTAGCGTCATTCTTCTTCTGGTCACTACTGGGGATACACCACCTCACTGGTGTGGGGTAAAAAAGGTTCATGGGGAAACAGTTAGGGCCCAGAGGGGCCAGCTTGCGAGGGTGATGGGAAAAGGTCCTCTCCTACATCCCTACCAAGTGTGGCTGTGAGGGTGGTTGGACTGAGAGAAGGGCCTCGCTTAAAGATCTCAGAAGCTGGGCAGGTTTGTATGAGGGAAGGCAGTTCTTCAGATAGCCTGGACCTAAGCTGTATAGGGCCTGCGGTACACCGCCCTGAGCTCCTTCCCACCTCAACCTGTAACTTGATGACCAGGTAGTTCCAATACCCTGGGTTGGAACATGCCTGGAAAGACTGATGGCCTCAAAAACGCAGGTGTCAATTGTCTCTCTGTTCATTTGGTCATTTTCTAACTGTATGTGTCCATGATCTGGCTTCTGATTTATTATTTATTTGATTGATTGATTGAATATTTATGATCCACACTTTCACAACATGTATCCAAGTGTCTTTCAGCATAAATAGAATAAAACTAATCAATAAAGATTTGTTGATAATAATAATAATAATAATAATAATAATAATAATAATAATAATACATTTATTTATACCCTGCCTCTATACTCAAGGTGGATTACAGATAAAAATAAAGTGTTAAAAACAAAAAACCCTATCATTAAAAATTAATTAAACATTGATAGAATTAAAGCTGTAAATTCACACACACACACACACACACACACACACACATATTATCTGAAGAAGTGTGCATGCACACAAAAGCTCATACCAATAACAAACTTAGTTGGTCTCTAAGGTGCTACTGGAAGGAATTTTTGTTTGTTTGTTTGTTTGTTTCAACACACACACAGTATATGATCTATTAAAACCATACAGATAATTAATTACACATTGAAAGCAGTCAGCCTGTTAGACCAAGAAAGTATTCACCTGACAATACAAGGACAGCAAAGAGGGAGCCAGTCTGGCTTCTCCAGAGAGAGAGAAAGTTCCAATGTCTGGGAGCAACCACTGAGAAGGACCTATCCCACTCTGATCTACCCAAGTAACCTCCCTGGGTGCAAGCCTGAGCAGTGTGCATGGAGGTCTTGGGCTGCCCAGGCAACAGGACCCCTCTCTTGACCTTGTTAATGCAGTCCAAAGAATAAAAGGAATAATGTGTTCAGCACCAGCTTGGCTGCAGAAGTTGACAAAAGGAGGATTACAAGGCACAATCCAACTGTTTTAGGGACTCCACTCTGGGTTTATGTACGGTTTACTCCTTAGCCTTTTCTTCTCCCACAGGGCAGAAGAGGTGTGGTATCAGAGTTTTCCTTCTCCTAGATGGGCTCCCTTCCCAGGTGGACGAGCCCCATCTGCCCCTCACTTCCCTATACAGCACGTGCATAAATCGCCCTCTTGACTGTGGAGCCAACTATTGGTCTTGTCTCGCTCAATCTGCCAGAGCCTGTCTTCGCATGCAGGTAAGTCCCTAACTTACCAAGGGTTTGAGACTCATCAGCTACCCTCACCTGGTTTAGGCAGCTAGCTGAAGACATTCCTGTGGTATGGCAGCTATCACATGCTGACAGCTTCTAGGAGCCATGGGTGAGAGCTGAGTGCAGGGTGGAGACCAAAGATGGACAAACTACCTCAGAAGGAGCACGGTGTCTCTCCCACCTATGTTAATATTATTTGTTATTATGTTATAGATTATTTGAATACATCTGTCAGGCCTTAAACTTACGTCTCCAGGAGAAACATATCCAGTCCTTTCGTCCATTCCTCAGAAGGATTGGGATGGGTAACCTGTGGCCTTCCAGATGTTTTCAGACTCCATCTCCCATCACTCCTGACCATTGACCGCACTGGCTGTGACTGACGGGAGTTGAAGCCCAGCAATCTGGGGAAGGTTAACCACCCCTGTCATAGGACTTGGTTGACAGAGACCCCCTCACCACCCTGAAGACTCTCCTCTGGCCATGCTCTAGTTTGTCAATATCTTCTTTAAATTGTGGTGAGCAGAACTGGACATGATACTCCAGATGTGCTGAGGATCTGAAGGATGGGCACGTTTCCTTCTTATTATTTTGGTCTCTGTTCGATGGTAGACTCTAGCCACTCCAGCCCGTGTACACAGAAAACATTTTTCATATGCGGTGGGAGTGAAATATGGCTGTCACTCTTTGGCACAAGTCAAAGGAGGACCTAATTTGTTGGGTGGAAAGAGTTAAATGAACTTTAACTGAAAAGCTCTGCCTCTCCCTCTCAGAGTAGAAAATAGCCAAGGGCAACAGCGGATGACTAATGTGTAGAATATTGCAATTAGTATAGCAAGGTACTTACAGGGATCAAATTAAAAAATTCATTAACGTACGCACTTAATTAAGAAACACTTTTCGGTTTACATGATAAATTATGACACCTATTAAATCTTCGAGTACAAGCTGTAATGGCTTCTTTGCTCCCGGGCAGAGGACTAGTGCCTTTGAGGTCCTTTGAATCTCCCCAAGGACCGGCAGCATTTGATACAAGTGTATTAAAAACAATGCCTCTTTTCCCATCCCCGGAGAGGTACAAGCATTTCTTTGCTGGAAAACTCATTTCAAGTTGAAGAAAGCAACCCTGAGATTAAGAGAAAGACACATCACAAACACGGCGGAGCAGGGAATAAACAACCGAAAATAAAGTGACCTTGGGAAGAAAAGGAAATTCAGAAGGAAAAGGCGGCGGGGGGGGGGACGGGGAGCAGCTGGGGAAAGAGTTGAAAAGGGAGTGAAATAAGGGGATCATGGTGTGGTAGACTTACAAAGCGAACTCTTGAAATCTGTTTGAAATTTCTGTTTGAAATCTTTGAATCCAGAGGTCCTGTTGCATGAATGGAAGGCACTTCTTAGTCATGATGATCTCACTTCTGTGTACCCTCCTCTCCATCCCCTTCAAAGCCACACCAGAGAAACTTCTGGAGTCTGTTTTGGAGAGAGCACTTTGGGTTGCGCCGGAAGAAAATTGAGGACTCCCACCCACAAATCCAAGCCACTAGTGAATTCCATTGAAAGCCATGGGGCTTTCTTCCGAGTGATGGGTTTAGAATTTCAGTATGGAGTTCTGGTTCATTAGTATGATGCTGGTTTGTCACTGGGGTTTGGATAGAAGAGGGGTCATGGCAGAGCTTGCTCAGTGGGTTGGGGCTGCAGCAATAGCCTCCCAGAAGTGAAATCACTTAGTGGGAGGGCGAGGGCAGAGGTGGTGGTGAGGCCAGTGATGTGTGGATAAAGTGGCAGAGACACTGGCAGGAGTGCTGGACAGTCTTTGCCAGTACATCTGTGCAGTTCCAAGCTTGCCATTGCCTTGTTTTGTTGTTTAGTCATTTAGTTGTGTCCAACTCTTCGTGACCCCATGGACCAGAGCACACCAGGCACTCCTGTCTTCACTGCCTCCCGCAGTTTGGTCAACTCATGTTGGTAGCTTCGAGAACACTGTCCAACCATCTCGTCCTCTGTCATCCCCTTCTCCTTGTGCCCTCCATCTTTCCCAACATCAGGGTCTTTTCCAGGGAGTCTTCTCTTCTCATGAGGTGGCCAAGGTATTGGAGCCTCAGCTTCAGGATCTGTCCTTCCAGTGAGCACTCAGGGTTGATTTCTTTCAGAATGGATAGGTTTGATCTTCTTGCAGTCCATGGGACTCTCAAGTGTCTGCTCCAGCACCGTAATTCAAAAGCATCGCATTGCTCCTTCCAATAAGCAGCCATGACTCCACTGCTGGGAGGCTATTGCTATGCCTTTGTCCCCATCAGTGAGCCACTCCTAGCTAATAGAGCCAGAACGACTGCAAGTGTTCTTTGATAACCCCATAGGAATTATACCAGGTTTATATTTTGTTGCGGAGTCTGCTTCCGATAGCTGGATTTCTAGATAATTCATTTTAAGAGAGTTGGGATTAGAATAGTTGAATCATAGAGTTGGAAGTGACTCCAAGTGTCATCTAATCCAAACCTCTGCAATGCAGGACTCTCAGCTAATGCATCCATGACAGGTGGCCACCCAACCTCTGCTTATAAACCTCCAAGGAAGGAGAGTCCACAACTTCCCAAGGGAGACCATTCCACTGTTTAACAGCTCTTACTGTCAGAATTCTTTTCTTGGTGTTTAGTCGGAATCTCCTTTCTTGTAACTTGAAGCCATTTGAGTCCCACCCTCTAGAGCAGGAGAAAACAAGCTTGCTCCATCTTCCATGTGACAGTCATTTAGATATTTGAAGGTGGATACCATATCTCCTCCCAATCTCCTCTTTCCCAAGCTAAACATATCCAGCTCCCTCAACCATTCCTCAAAAGGCTTGGTTTCCAGAAATGTGATTATTGGTTTGCCATCACAGTGTGCACCAGAACTGGGAATATTTCATGGTTCTTATGTCTAGTTCTCCTTCCTTTCTTCCTTCCTTCCTTTTTTTAAAAATTCAGATTTTAAACTCCTGGGGTTTAAGAGAGCTGACCTCTACCCCACACCTTTTGCTTTTAAATATCTGAATAAAAAGTGTCATGTACCTTGATTAATGAATAAACAGCTAACTATCAATAAGCACCATTCCCTGGTTCTGTAGTTACATTTGGTTAATGGGTTGCTGAGGCAGTAATACCACTTTCCCACCTTGGTTAAGTGTTCCAAAGGCCTGTTTCTGCTATTCGTTTTCACAAATGTACCCATTTTTTGCATTTACAGTGGTACCTCAGTTTACGAACTTAATCCGTTCTGGAAGTCCGTTCTTAAACCGAAACTGTTCTTAAACCAAGGCGTGCTTTCCCTAATGAGGCCTCCTGCGACCGGTGCCCTTCCACTGTTTGGATTCTGTTCTTAGACTGAGGTAAAGTTCGCAGAGTTCTTAAACTGAATAGTTTGTAAACAGGGCTGTTCTTAAACCGAGGTACCACTGCACTTTTCACAAATATAAGTATTTTGGAGGGAACTCATTTATTTATTTGAGAATTGCACCACAAATTTCATTAGGTAGTATGTCTCAAGACATACATAGCTCAGTTGGTAGAACATAAGACTCCTAATCTTAGGGTCATGGATTCAAGCTCCACGTTGCGCAAAATATTCCTGAATTTCAGAGGGTAGGACTAGATGACCCCCATGGTCCCTTCCAACCCTATGATTCTAATCTTTTCGTGGGGTTTTCCTGCCTGATTCCTGCCTTTCTTTCCTGTGTGATGCCCTGCCCCCTAACAGCCACAGATCACTAGTTCATCCAACCTATTTTATCCAATCCGTGGCTGTCTCAACCTGATTTGGATGGTGCCCAAATTCCTCTGAACAGACCCAGTTTTGGATTTGGGTCCTGGCAAAATCCACCACACTGCCTATAAATGTAATGAATAAATAAATAAATAAATAACATGAATCTATTGTGGAAAATTAATCCGCTGAGAGAAAGTTTGTTTTTCTCTCTCCCTTGAAAGTTTCCAGGGTTTTGTTGTATGATTGTATGCACAGCTGCCTAGTTCCCCCACCCTCTAATGTTCACTAATACTTTCCACTAGGAATCTGTGTATCTATATATGATAATATCCACATCTCAACTGTCATCAGAAGTTGGCAAGCCGAGATATATTTGCTTGGAAGTTGTTTCAGTTGTTCAGTAAATCCTTTGCCAAATTTGAGGGCTTGGCTATTTTCATTTGATGCGAGTGTGAAAATAATGTTATCTGTTTAAGTTGCTTCTTTGCACTTTCAAGGAACACTAATAAATAAAAAAATGGGGCAGAATAGTAGAGTTTTGACAAGTGGTTTGTCTATAACATTCACTTATGGTTCGCGGCATTTGAAAACGAATAAATATCCAAGATGTTGGGGTTTAAACATTGGCTGCGGCACATAGATAAGCTGTCAATTGCTTCATCAAATCGCAGAAGCATTTTCAGCCTTGCAATTCTCTGGGTTTTTTTGCTTTTGTTTTGTTTTTGTTGCTAGAATTTGGCATTCTCCATCTACCTCTTGATTGGAACAGGGCTTTGGAGCAAGCACACAGGGATTAAATGGCAAGGCTGGCCAATCCCATTTTACCGCCTGAGGCGAACGTGAAGGTGCCGCCCTCTGTATATGCTGTGTCCCCTCACTGCCTCTGCCAAAGCCTCGCTGACTGGGGTTGCACAGCTGCAGGTTCCAGTGAGATCTCACAAGGGACCCAGAGGTCTCTACGTAATCTCACAGGGCTTTCACTACAATCTTGCGGGAACCTGGAAGCTGCAGCCACCGCATCTCTTTGCTTCTCTGGAGGTGCCTCTTGGATTCCGCCACCTGAGGCGGCATGCTCATTCTGCCTGTTAAAGGGCCTCTCTGTCACAGAGTATCTGAAGAAGTGTGCATGCGCACGAAAGCTCATACCAAGAACAAACTTAGTTGGTCTCTAAGGTGCTACTGGAATGATTTTTTTATTTTGTTTTGACTATGGCAGACCAACACGGCTACCTATCTGTCTCTGTCACAGAGTCATAGTGGAACCATGAAATAAATTTATTTATTTATTTATTTATTTGCAACCCATCTGGCTGAGTTATCTCAGCCACCCTGGGCAGCTTCCAACAAAATATTAAAACATAACTCAAACATTAAAAACTTCCCTGTCTTCTAAAAGCAAAATATATTTTTTATTTTCCTGCCATCTGATAGGAGGGCATTCCACAGGGTGGGTGCCACTACCAAAATGGGCCCTCTGCCTGGTTCCCTGTAACCTCACTTCTCGCGGTGAGGGAACTGCCAGAAGACCCTCGGAGTTGGACCAGAAGACCCTCCAGGCTGAACGATGGGGGTGGAGATGCTCCTTCAGCCTTCCTCAACTTGGTGCCCTCCAGATGTTCTAAGCTGAAATACGCACCAGCTTGAGTACTGGATTAGGAAAGCTTCAGGTAGAAAAAGAAGAAGAAGAAGAAGAAGAAGAAGAAGAAGAAGAAGAAGAAGAAGAAGAAGAAGAAGTAGTATTGGAAAGATTAAAAGGCACTTGAGACCTTATCTTTCAATGGAAGGATTGATTCCTGAAGAGTTCCAAGAGAGGAACCACATAGAAGACCTCTTCTGGAGCCTCTGAATGGTGGAGTCTCTTGTTCTTGTAAAAAAAGGACAACTCCCCATATGGTTTAGAACACCAAGTACATTAGTTTCTCTTTAATCCCACCCTCTGGTTCTGCTCCCATTTCTGAATCAGTTTGAAATTATTATTTTTTGTAAAGTCCTGATGAAAATCCATCACAACTTCAGAAAGCTTCCTTCCCCCACAAATATATACATTTTTGTATACAATTTCGGCTAGCGTGCACATTTTTGCAAACAAAGTTCCCTAACATAAATATGTTTTTGTATATCATGTATAAGGATGCGGGTGGTGCTGTGGTCTAAACCACTGAGCCTAGGGCTTGCTGATCAGAAGGTTTGAATCCCCACGATGCGGTAAGTTCCTGTTGCTTGGTCCTTGCTCCTGCCAACCTAGCAGTTTGAAAGCATGTCAAAGTGCAAGTAGATAAATAGGTACCACTCCGGTGGGAAGGTAAACTGCGTTTCTGTGCGCTGCTGTGGTTCGCCAGAAGCAGCTTATTCATGCTGGCCACAAGGCCCAAAAGCTGTACGCTGGCTCCCTCAGCCAGTAAGGCAAGATGAGCGCTGCAACCCCAGAGTCGGACACGGCTGGACCTAATGGTCAGGGGTCCCTTTACCTTTACCTTTATAAGAGCACTATAGCCATTGCTTGCTGTTCAGATGCTGCTTTTCGGAGGCAAAACAGGGATGGAGGATGATGTGCAAGGGGGAAATGGTGGGCAGGAGGGAGGCTGATTAAGTCCTTCATCATCTTTTATCACAAACACACCCATGCCAGCACCACAACTGAACACAGATTACAATCCATTGTTTTCATATCAGCTTATTCATGCTGGCCACAAGGCTCAAAAGCTGTACGCCGGCTCCCTCGACCAATAAAGCAAGATGAGTGCCGCAACCCCAGAGTCATCCGCGACTGGATCTATTGGTCAGGGGTCCCTTTGCCTTTACCTTTAAGATATGTATATTGTATATCATTTAAGATATGCAACTTAAAAAGCAGAGACATCAGCTTGCCAACAAAGTTCCGTATATTTAAAGCTTTGGTTTTCCCAGTAGTGATGTATGGAAGTGAGAGCTGGACTATAAAGAAGGCTGATCGCCAAAGAATTGATGCTTTTGAATTATGGTGCTGGAGGAGACTCTTGAGCAGGGGTCAGCAAAATTTTCAGCAGGGGCTGGTCCACTGTCCCTCAGACCTTGTGGGGGGCCAGACTATATTTTGAAAAAAAAAATGAATTCCTATGCCCCACAAATAACCCAGAGATGCATTTTAAATAAAAGGACACATTCTACTCATGTAAAAACACTGATTCCCAGACTGTCCACGGCCAGATTTAGAAGGCGGTTGGGCTGCATCTGGCCCCTGGGCCTTAGTTTGGGGACCCCAGCTCTTGAGAGTCCCATGGACTGCAGAAGATCAAACCTATCCATTCTGAAGGAAATCAGCCCTGAGTGCTCACTGGAAGGACAGATCCTGAAGCTGAGGCTCCAATACTTTGGCCACCTCATGAGAAGAGAAGACTCCCTGGAAAAGACCCTGATGTTGGGAAAGATGGAGGGCACAAGGAGAAGGGGACGACAGAGATGGTTGGACAGTGTTCTCAAAGCTACCAACATGAGTTTGACCAAACTGCGGGAGGCAGTGGAAGACAGGAGTGCCTGGCGTGCTCTGGTCCATGGGGTCACAAAGAGTTGAACACAACTAAATGACTAAACAACAACAAGAAGATATGTATTTATGTGCACACTTTTCCCCAATATAGACATTTTTCAGTTGGAGAGCTGCATTGTAAAATTAAAGTTATGAATTTAAAATAAATTGTTTCGGTTTGTGTATTGTTTCTGGAAGTACAAATTAAATTGTGAACAGAATGGATTTTATCTTCCATACTTGGGGGGAATTGGAAAGCTGTGCCAAAGGCTATTTTATTTTATTTATAAAAGTATATACTGCTGCAAGATAAAGCATCAGTATGGTGCAATAGGTTAAAACATACAACACCATTAAAAACTGTACAAAATTGGTATGGAGAAGAAATTCAATTCAGTACACATTTTAAGCTGAACACATAAAATCCACACTTTCTGAAACAATACGTGAACCAAAATGTAGCTATCCTTTGAAATTCACATTTATCTGAATTTTGTGATGCAGAAACCCAAAGGCCAGGTGGAACAGCTCCGTCTTGCAGGCCCTGTGGAAAGATGCCAAATCCCGCACATATTAAAGTGCACATATTATGGGAAAGTGTATATAAAAATGAAGATGTTACTGAAAATACCATACAAAAATGCATATTGGGAAAAATGGCTTCTTAAAATGTGTACCTTACGCAAAACTTCACATAAAAACGTGTTTATTGAGAGAAATTCACACTCAGATTTTCATGAGGCTTTTTTTAAAAAAAACAAAAACCCCACAGATTGCTGCAAAATGTTCAGAACTGAATTTTAGATTAGAAAAATGAGAAACAGAGAGAATGAAAACCAACAGATTCTCCCGTTCCTAGTGCCATTCAGTTTTGAAGAGCAATTTTAAGCATAGCTGTGTTTCGCTTTGTGTGTTTTTTCGGAAAGCACAAATTGGGGTGATCTGCTTTAAAATATCAAACAAACTGAATCATTTCCCACTTGCCCATTTCCCCAGCCCCATATCCCACTTGCGTGTTGCTTTTTCATGCAAGCAGGACATCTGAACAAGGCTTGTGAGGCCATCAGAAAATAACATGAAGAAGAGCCCTGCAGGTTCAGTCAAAAAGCCCATCTTGTCAATCATTCTGTTCCCAGGTGACAGTGGGGAGCCTGCAATTAGGACATAAGCACCACAGCCTTCTCCTACTTGTGATTCTCCAGCTCCTGGCGTTCAGAGGCAGGCAGCCTCTGACGACGACAACAACAACAACAACAACAACAACAAAACAACAACTTTACTATTTACATCTCACCCATCTGGCTGGGTTACTCTAGCCACTTCCAACACATAAAAACAAAATCAAAAGTCAAAAACTTTTCGATACTGATAGTGGAGTCAATATAGCCATCCTGACTAGTAGCTGGAATCACTGGCCCTTTTGGGTTGTTTTGGGAAGGAGTGATCTATTTCTCTGCCAAACAAGCAACCATTGCCAGATGCTCCTTTCCTCCTGCCTTCTTTCTGGTTGGGATGCAGCTGGATTTGTATCTTTTAATAGCAATATCTGCCATGTTCAATCCCCCCTTTGAAGACATGCAAGTTTGTGGCCATCACTTCATCTTAAGGTACAATCATATGTGGTCGTACGATAGCACATAGAGTGTAACAAGGACTGAGAAATTGGGGGGGGAGGGGGGCTCGTTTAATCTCACTGTAAACAAGTGGTCACGAATGGGGTCACGAAGAGTCGGACACGACTGAACGACTGAACAACAACAAACAAGTGGTACAGTGACAAAAAAGTATTTCTATTCTATTTCTATTCAGGTCATGCCAAAGAGCACCTTCTTGTCAGTGGTGTTAGGAAAATTCCCAGGATTCCTTCCTTGAAGTAGACTGCCAAAAGCCTCAAAGGAAAGAAAGGTACAGAAGGTAGGCTCAACAGAGATTTATTAACCATTAAGACATTGATGAATGGTCAGCCACAAGGTTATTGCCACAAGCATAGTCTGACCATGATACATGCCCTCAGTCTATTCTTATAGACTCTTCTTCTATCAGATAAATACATGAAATCCTCATGCCTGTATCATTTATGCAACATTCTTCTTCTTTGTCAGTCGCTTGTAGCCAAGTAACAGGGTTTTAACATTGAGTCTATAAGTGACTGTGGAGGCCAGTTCTGGATCCACACGTCCTTCCACAGTGGGGACATAGGTTTCTGGGCAGGAGTTGATCATGGTGAGGGTTTGCCAAGCGTGCCTTCCTCTTAGCACATTTCTCCCTTGCGTCCTGAGTTCGACCATCTTCAGAGTCCATGACACCTTTTGTAAAGGCTGTTCTCCAATTGGAGCGCTCGCAGGCCAGTGTATCCCAGTTGTCAGTGTTTGTGCTACATTTTTAAAGATTTGCCTTGAGAGAGTATTTAAAGCTCTTTTGTTGACTACCAGCATTACGCTTTCCATTTTCAGTAGGGAATTGAGTAGTTGCTTTGGAATACAATAATCAGGCATCCGCACAACATGACCAGTCCAACAAAGTTGATGTTAAAAAACATTATTGGCTACAGCAATGTGTGAACAGCTTGTGGACACTCTACCTGATGTTCCAATTGGACATCCCACATTTGGAGTTGTTTTCCACTTAGAAACTCCAGTTATCTTATCAAGGTGCCATCCTCAATCATTCCTTTCCAGCAGGTTTTTGGCTTACACATTCTGTTACCCTTCCCTCCCAGACTTGGCAATTCTCCTTCTTGGTGCTAGCCCCTATTATTACATTCCAATATGTTTTCCTCCTTTTATCTGGCCAGCTATCAATCTCCTATTAAAGAACATAGTTGCTGAGGGCAAGGTCCTTTCTGCTCACCTACACTGCTTTGGGCAAGCATTTCTGACTCTTAAGCATAGACAGCAGTTTTGATTTTAAATACTTCTGTAATATGCATATCATTATATATGTCCTATATATCTAATACACATATTTGTAACAGTGGGCTTGACAGATGTAAGTGACATGATCATATTGAACCTTTTGTGGCTGAGGTTGGCACTGGTATTCAGTGACCTCTCCCAAAAATGAATATTGACCAAGGTGGGTCTTGTTTATATCTCCCCAAGGTACCAGAGAGTTTGCTGTTCAATGAGGCACAAACTCTATTGCTAATAATTTCCACTGGGTTACTTGCGTGAATCAATACCCAGGAAGGTCAGGCACAAGTTAGTATCAGCTTGTACATAAGGCATGGAGGTAATTAGTGGAAGCTAATTGGTGGAAGTTCTGATTTCTGCAGGCATACCCGCTGCCTTAACATGCTATCCCCAACGGCATGGAATGGTTGTTTCCAGCTCTGCCAACCTTTGCCCTTGGAGCCTTATAAGAAGTTCCTGCAAGAGAGGGACTATGAGCAACATCATGGAAGCGGGGTTTCTGGGACTAAGTTGAAACTGTGAAGCTTCATTGTTATTTTTGCTATTGGGTGCTTATATAGTATTGAAATATGATTTTGCTGTATGTGTTTTGCTATGTTATTATGAAGCGGTTGTTATGTTATTGTTCGGTTGTGTCATTAGGAAATTGTTTTTGTAGTGTTTGTTTGAAATGCATCCCTGTTTGTTTGCAACCTACTTTCAGCATGATTTCTTTTGTGTAAAAATGGCATACAAATAAAATGAATGAATGAATCCACATGGTGTCTTCAGGATTGGGTTAGACAACCGTTTTCTTTTAGCACAGGGCACAGATTCTTAACTTTCATTTGTTAAAAGGCAAGTCATCGGACTTCTGTAAAGTTAGAAAGCAAAAGGTTGAGGCAATGTTCTAATACAGAAAAGCTCCTATTGCTAAGCACACATAATCACTTAACCATGTTGCTAAGCAATCAGAGGAATAAATGCTCATCCCTCCCACCTGAGACTTAGGAGGGGTCCTCCCATCTTATATTGCTTTTCCTCCCAGGAGATCATAGAATCATGGAGTTGGGACAATGAGGTTCATCAATCCACCTGCCTGCAATGCAAGAATCTTTTGCCCAATGTGGGGCTCGAGGTCACGATACTAAGAGTCTCATATTCAACTGAGCCATCTGGGTCATATACATTCTGCTTCCCCCTTTTTATCTTCACAACAGCTCGTGACATAGGCCAGACTGAGAATTAGTAGCACCTTAGAGACCAACTGAGTTTGTTCCTGGTATGAGCTTTCGTGTGCATGCACACTTCTTCAGATACACTGAAAAGTGTATCTGAAGAAGTGTGCATGCACACGAAAGCTCATACCAAGAACAAACTCAGTTGGTCTCTAAGGTGCTACTGGAAAGAATTTTCGATTTTGTCTTGACTATGGCAGACCAACACGGCTACCCACCTGTAACTGAGAATTAGTAGTTCTGACATCCAAGTTGTGAACGTGCATGTACCTAGAGGTTTTTCCTCTTGGTTTGCTTCATATCTATCAGGGTTAGCAAACTCTTTGTTTGGGTGGTTTGCTAAATAATATCATGACTTGTGCCCTTCTGGCTTTGCACATCTTTATTTTTCTTGGCATGTTCTGTGAATGACATTAAATATGGGCATCTTGTTGTTGTTCCTAGGAGCTCATGGTTGTGTACATTAACCTTGTCTGCTCCCTCCTTTTATATATCTGCAACTGCCCTGTGAGGTAGGCTAAGTTAAATTACCGGTAATATATGCAGGTAGGCAACAGTTCTTCTCAATAGGTTATGGAGGGTGGGGAGAGAAAGAAGGGGAGGGATGCAGGGGCCCCAACCCACATACAACATACCAGACTCAGCCAGTTCTGTTGGCATCCATGTTAGGGAAGGCTGACTTAGTTCATATAGTTGTAGGAAGTGCCAGGCCTCAGTGGGGTAATGCATACATCATGGGGATAAGTCATGGGGATAATTAGTGGAAGTTAAGGGGTGGAATGGTCCAAGTCCTGGAGGAAGAGAATCTATGGCTCAGTAGCAAATACATGCTTAGGGAAGGGCTGAAGCTGAGTGGTAGAACATTTGTGTTTCATGCAGAAGGTCTTAGGACCAATATCCCCATGTAGAGCTGGGAGAGACTCTAGCCTGAAACCCTGGAGAACCTCTACCAATCAGTGTTGACAATACTGAGCTGGATGAACCAATGGCCTGGCTTCCAGTGTTCCTGTGACAATGAACAATGGGAACAAACCACTCAGCAAATAATAAACTCAGCTCATTTTCATATATATATATATTTTTACCCAGAGATCCATAGACTTTGGAGGTCACCAGAGCACACTTTTCACTGGTGTCCTTTGACTTCTTCCATGTATTTCAGAGGGGCCCCCCTCTCTTGTGCAGTGCAACCAGCCTTGGCTTCCCCTCCTTTGTCTGATGACTCTTTGACACCCACCACCTCCCTGCCAGCCTGGTGTGGCTGATCAAGCTGTTCAAACAACTGGAAGACATCAGAAGTTAAACACTCATTATTTTAATTTGATGCTAATCATGTGTTAATGAGACTAATCCTTGCAATGATTCAGGTAATTTGCTTAATGGCTGCCCAGAGTGCAGATTACAGCAATCAGTCACGTTTGATAAGATGTCTGTTGTGGAGGAAGCTGCCGGGTGAACAAGGTGGGAAAGGACTAAGGAGTGGGGATCAATAACATGGATGGAGGCCTTCATAAGTCACATGAAGAATGGCCTCTGCTTTTTTTTACACCTGTCAATATGGTCGAAACAACATGAAATGTCTAAAACAGTTGATATCTATTCATGTGATAAGAATTCACTAAAAATGGCATGTTCCTATGTCCTAAAAACAGATTTTGTAATGATGCATATTTCAAGTCACTAGTCCCCATTATAATGGTAGATGAATATACAAGTTCAGAGAACATCACTGCAGTACAAGGCTCCAAACAGCAATTACCCTTTGCATAACTTTTCAATTCTTAGTTGAGGTATAGAACTTGAGCAGTCTTTAATGTTGCTCCTGGATGTGAGGACTCAGTTGGCCATAATTCTCACTTGGAGCAACATCTGTGCCACCTCAGGGCTATCCCTGGTCCTGAAGATCCCACTTTTGAATCTGCTCTCTGATATATACCCAGATGACCTAAGCCAAATACTGCTAATAACTTACTAACCATTACAGGTACAGACTAATTCCATTCCTCAAATCCTGTACTCTTTGGAACTTGTGTCGTAAGTGTGGTCCACTACCTAGCTGGAACTGGGCATGGCTTATGAAACTGATCTAAATCTAATCCATAATTCACACACACACACACACACCAAGGTTTGAAAAGTGCTTTAAATTTAAAGGGTTTTTAAAAGAGACAATTCACATGATTGTAATTTTACAGTTGAAACAAATATGGGGAAAGATTCTCACTTTGTTTCTCAAATTTCTAATTTGCATTTGGTTCTAAAAATACCCACAAGCTCACAAAGTGTGAATTTCAAATTTGGGTTTCATGTTCTGAGCAAATGTTCTGGGGAGGGTATTGTATTTCAAGTTTTTGTGAGTCTGTATGTGCCAGTATTCACATTTGTGTCTCATAAGAAACAGAGCAAATGGTTACAAATAGACAGAGCTAATTTCATTGCTCTTTAAGATGCTTGGCCTAATCCAGAAGATCAGTGCTTGTGTGGAAGCTGACAGCTACCAGTGAATCCCATTCTGGGTCAGCATAAAGGCATGTGCTGTGCATATACTATAGTTTTCACTGCACTTTTCAATAACCCAAGCTAAAACTTTGCCCTCCTGCTCATCAGCTGATGAGTGGAGGATTTTACCCTTCTCAGTTTGGCTGCTGGGAGCACGTCCATGCAGCCAAAAGCACAACACAAAGCTCTTTGAAAGACTTTTTGCAAACAGCCCATGCTGCACTTTCAAGTTACAACAGCCAGGGCTTCAAAGTGCCATGTCAACTGCCATCACTGTGATGACGATGATTGACATGTGAGCTGCCCTGCCCACCTTCAAATCTGGCTCTCCGGTGGGTAGGGAGATGAGGATCTGGTCCCCCAGCCAGCAAAGGTTCCCAGAATTGAGAATACAGACCTTCAAATACAGGTCTAAAAAGTTGGACGCATGGCCACCCTGCTTCAGAACTATCTCCTTAACCCCCCAAAAATCTCATTGTGTGACCAGGTGGCTACAGCCCCCAGGGATCATAAGGAAGGAATAAAGACTCTGACAATGTTATATGGAATTAAAAATAGGCCACAACTTTATTAAACTTCCGAATATAGGAAGTCCTTGGCTTAGGCCTTGGGTGTATATCCCTCCCAGCCCCCCAGCTGGGGGGAACTGAGGCTTATCAGGGTAAATGGGATATGGGGATGCTCTGAGAGATGTAAGTGTAGCAGGCAGCCAAGCCCATATCCCCGCACTCAGGGTAGTTCACTGACGACCTTTCGGTGTATGGCCAGTGACACCCATATATATAAAAAACCCCTTTAAGAGGGGGGCCCAGGAATCACTGCCACAGGGGGGTGAGTCACCACTTCATGCACGCCCCCCCCCCATATAGGGAAGAAAAGACTAAAGGATTCCACCCAAGGCCATAACCGTCAAAGTTGTGACGAATTGCTATGGGGAAGACAAAACCTGCCAATGCAGGAAAATTTCTTCCCGGTCCTTCAACAGCAACCAGTCAAAGACCGTAGCAGTGCCCGCTAAACAGGAAGAAAAAGTTAACCTGCAAACAAGAAACATTAAACAAAGGGAGGGTAGGGAGGGTGAATCTCCAGAGCCGACTGCCTGGCTATTGTTGGCTCCACCCCCTATTTATAAATGGGGCTGGCCCCACCTCCCAGCAAGAAACTTGATTACTGAGGCTGGGCATGAACCTCCAAAAATTAACACTGAGAGGCAAGCCAGCCCCTGTTTGCCAGTAAGCTCCCTGGGAACTGTATCACCACACATGATCCCGCAAAGGGATCCCACAATGTAAAGTGTTAGTACTCATTTTTGGGAGTGAGCTACACTTGCTTTGCATCCAGGTCTTCCTGCTCTGGAACCTGCCCACCTGGACCATAGCATTTGTCTCTGGCCTTTCAGATCCTTGACTCCTCCAGGACCCACAGCCTGACCTCTAAACCAAGGATGGGAAAGCTGTGCCCCTCCAGATATTCTTAGAATACAACTCTCATCACCCTTGACTACCGGCCATGTTGGCTGGGGCTGACGGGGGTTTGAGTCCATGATGGCTATGCTGCCTCCAATGTTGGAACTTCACCAGTCATTGGGAATTCTAGATGGAGGGAACGCTGTTGCAATCAGGTCCTGCTTTGGGGGTTCCCATAGACATCTGATTGGCTACTGTCAGGAAAGGATGCCAGACTAGATGGGCCTTGGGCCTGATTCAGCAAAGGTATTCTTATGTTAACACCTAGGAGCCCACACATTCCACATCCTTGCTCCCAACACAGAACTATAGTATCTCAGAGATATATATATCCATGTTTTGTCTTTCTAGGAGACAAAGACATTTTATTAGACATAATTCTGGCAGCAAGGAACACTTTTGTGTATTATTATTATTATTATTATTATTATTATTATTATTAATAATAGATTCTATCCATGAAGTATTTGTGTCAGGGTAGAATATGTTTGGCTTTAACCTCTAATTCCCATCTCAACACAAGAACTAAATCTGTTGCAGGCTTATAGAGCTGATGTTTTCCTAAACCTCTAATTGAATGATTTTTAGAGCAAACAGATGTTTTTACCCCCGTCGGTTAGGACCTCTCAGCTTTTCCGTGGTTATACACAGATATAATTATGACTCTCACTGTAATTAAAATGCACTGTATTAATGATAGGATTTTGTTATGCCTGGATTTCATTATTCTCTTCGCCACCAGCCCTTTTACATTGTATTATAGATCCTGCCCTGGAAGTGCAGAGCTGAATGGTAGCATCCTCTGGCCTCTGTTACGGAACAGGAAACCAAGGGCCACTGAAGAAGAAGAATCTTTTTTACGGCCATAAGCCAGCATAAGGTAAAAGCACCTATATACATCAGTAGAGAAGGGCCACTGGGAAACCGCATGCCTAGTCTCCCAGCAAGAGCCTAAAGACAAGGGGGAGACCCGCCCAAATCCATCCATCAGCCAGAAAACTAAAAAACTAGTGGTTGAGTTTGCTTTTTTCTTCCTCCCTCCGAATACCTTTTCCTTTTGTGTCATGCCTTTTAAATTGTAAGCCTGGTGGTTTTTGTTTTAAATGAAGTGCAAGCTCCTCTGGGTACAGTGGTACCTCAGGTTACAGATGCTTCAGGTTACAGACTCCACTAACCCAGAAATAGTACCCCGGGTTAAGAACTTTGCTTCAGGATGAGAACAGAAAACAGTTTCTGGTTAAGAATGGACCTCCAGAATGAATTAAGTTCTTAACCCCATGTACCACTGTATCTTTTTCAGCTGAGAAGTGGGTTAAACAAACACACACAGAGGGAGAGGGAGAGAGAGAAAGATTCTGTTCTGCACCACTAAAATCACACACACACACACACACACACACACAGAGACAGAGAGAGAGAGAGGAGAGAGAGAGAGAGAGAGAGAGAGAGATACTGACAAGCTGGAACGTGTCCAGAGAGGGCAACCAAAATGGTCAAAGGCCTGGAAACGATGCCTTATGAGGAACGGCTTAGGGAGCTGGGTATGTTTAGCCTGGAGAAGAGAAGGTTAAGGGGTGATATGATAGCCATGTTCAAATATATAAAAGGATGTCATATAGAGGAGGGTGAAAGGTTGTTTTCTGCTGCTCCAGAGAAGCGGACACGGAGCAATGGATTCAAACTACAAGAAAGAAGATTCCACCTAAACATTAGGAAGAACTTCCTGACAGTGAGAGCTGTTCGCAGTGGAATTTGCTACCAAGGAGTGTGGTGGAGTCTCCTTCTTTGGAGGTCTTTAAGCAGAGGCTTGACAGCCATCTGTCAGGAATGCTTTGATGGTGTTTCCTGCTTGGCAGGGGGTTGGACTGGATGGCCCTTGTGACCTCTTCCAACTCTATGATTCTATGATTCTGTTCTGCACCACTAAAATCACATGCACACAGCTTCTTGCCTGCATCCCATTCAGCACTGATAGTGAGGACACAAACTGGTTTATATAGATCAAGAAAGACCAGCAGCTGTCATCTCAGAGTCCACTTCATCGTGCAAGTAGTGGTCACTCTGGGACCTGGGAGTATATTTCACCAAACCAAAGAAATGGCCAGATAGCATAATAGAGGAGGCATGATGCATACATATGGTATATATTGCACATACATAGCCCCAAATCAAGTTGTGACGTTGATAAGGGGAGTGTTGCCAAGGGACTCGTGCCCCAATGAACATTAGAGACAGAGCCAAACAACTGGTGAGATTTTTATGTCAATGTAGACAATACTAAGCTAGGTGGATATTTGGTCTAACTCAGTACTGTATAAACAAAATCAAAAATTCTTTCCAGTAGCACCTTAGAGACCAACTGAGTTTGTTCTTGGTATGAGCTTTCGTGTGCATGCACACTTCTTCAGATACACTGAAACAGAAGTCACCAGATCCTTAAATATAGTGAGGGAGTGGGGAGGGGTATTGCTCAGAAGGGTGGTGGGAATGGGTGATCAGCTGATAGGTATGGAAAACCTGTTGACGACTCTTAACGGCTGTAATTAGTCTTGCAGGGAAAGGCAAGGGGTGAGATGGCTAAAGATAGCTTTACTGTATATACAGTACTGTATAAGGCAGCTTTCTATTTCCCTCTGCTCACATTCTTTACACCCAGCTTTGTTGGATCTAGTAAGGAGCAGCAGCCTTGGGCTGTCCCCAGCTACCTCTCAACATTGCATTTCAGAAGGCTGAGGATATTTTCTTGAAGCTCATTGTACTGTGCAAGTTGAACCAACACAGGCAGAAGTAAGCACTTGTAAGTTAAGTGGAACTTGCTCCCAGGAACTATGCAGCAGTACCTATCCTTATAAATTGTGATTTATGCTATGTACTAATGCTGCTCTTGGGGGGGGGGTTGCATGCATGTGCACACACATAATAACCAAAACAGCCGCTTGCATTTTTTTTGACTCTGCTTGATGGCATGGCCATGGGTACTTCTTGGCCATGTGGCTGTGGGGGATAGCACTCCCACACTTAAAAATTTGACACTACACCTCTGCACAGCTCCCAAGTGGGTGCGAAGGGGAACTAAGAATGTAGAAACCATGTGCGAGGGGCAGGATTATATGGAAAGGTCAACACTAATGCTGCCCCTGGTGTGTGGGACATACATTATGGAACATAAATAAGGACATAATACAAGCCTGATGGAACTGGCCAACGGCCCATCTAGTCCAACGTCCTATTCTCAGGGTGGCTGACCAGATCCCTGTGGGAAGCCCGCAAGTTGGACATGAGTGCAACAGCACTCTACCCACCTGCGATTCCCAGCAACTGGTACCCTAAGACATAATTCAGAGGTATTTCCTATGTGGATGGACACACCCCTGCAAACTTTCCATTGGAGGCTGAGGAACAAATTGATGGTCTGTGGTTGGGATAAAAAGTTCAGGTGAGTCACCCACCACATGGATGGAGCAACAAGGGCTGAGATGTTAGGGGATGGGGGAAAATATACACCCCACCAAGCCATGGGCAGAGTGATTGCATAAAGTGGCCTTAAGTTATCCTGAGGTTCAGTTCTGCCTTTAAAAAATAATGTCTAGAAACCCTAAAGGGTTTATCCATTACTGTTCCCAAGCTGTAAATTACCTATTTTGAGAGCATAATTTGTCTGTAATGTATGTTTTAACAGCGTGATTTGTTTCTTGTTTGTAATTAATGCCAAGCTTTGAAGCTAAAATTGCATGACAAATCATTATGGGCAAAGCCATTACCTTGGATATGACTGCTTAAGATTTGTAATATACTGTAACATCACTTTGTCTGCTTAATTGCCAGACACACCACACTGGTCTTAAACTTCGGGAGGAAGGGAGAGGGGGAGAGAAGATTCTCTCTGCAATAAAATTTTGCACAAGAATATATCTAGCTCAGTGCTTCTTAACTTTCTGCTTTCAAGGAAGTCTTTTCACATTGATTAGTCTACTGAGAAACACCTGCTCATCTGCCAGAGAGCCCATGTCTGTTGCAGAGGATTCTGGGATATGTCGGCCAAACTCTTATACTGCACTTCAATACTGTATCCAGTTCTGGGCACCACAATTGAAGAAGGATGTTGACAAGCTGGAACATGTGCAGAGGAGGGCAACCAAGCCTTATGAGGAGCGGTTGAAGGAGCTGGGTATGTTTAGAGGAGACTGAGAGGAGATACGATAGCCATCATCAAATATGTCAAGGGCTGTCACATGGAAGAGGGAACAACCTTGTTTTCTCCTGCTCTGGATGGTAGGACTCAAACCAATGGCTTCAGGTTACAAGAAAAGAGATTCTGACTAAACATACAGGGGGAAAACCTTCTGACAGTAAGAGCTGTTTTGGAGGCTGTGGGCTCTCCTTTCCTAGAGGTTTCTAAGTAGAGGTTCGATGTACATCTGTCTTGGATGCTTTAACTGAGATTCCTGCATTGCAGAGGGTTAGACTAGATGACCCTTGGGGTCCCTTCCAACTCTACACTTCTATGATTCTATGCAAAGGGAATGCAAATTTTAGGAGTGGAGGGGATGTATGGCTGCTATTTTACCAGGTGAAATGATTGACTTGTCTACACTGGCCTTAGTACCTAGGAATTGCTTTGCAGACTTAAGATATAGGAACACAGGAAGCTGACTAATACAGAGTCAGGCCATTGGCTCACCTTGCTTGGTACTGTCTACACTAACTGGCAGCAGCTCCCCAGAATGTCAGACAAGAGTCTCTCCCAGCTGTATGTGGAGATGGCAGGGATCGAACCTGGGACCTTCTGCATGCAAAGCAGATGCTCTGCCATTGAGCTATGGCCCCTTCCCCTAGATGCTAGACAGTTACCAAGTATTATTATTATCTGCAATTAAACCACCAAATGAACAAATGCCTACCCATAGATCTTTAAACAAAAACGTTGGCAGGCAAGCTGTGAGGCCCTAAGGTTAGGGACCTCGGTCTGGTTCCAACAATGCTGCTCCTGATGGAATTTATTGTTTTTATGGGAGAGCGTGTGAATGCATGATGATACTTTGCGATCCAGACTGACAGGAACCAGAAGCCCAGGCTTAGCAGTGTTTTCTGATCCAGAATTTGCAGAGCTTGATCTGTGCCAAGACAGGCCTAGACTGTCCAGATAGACTGAACAGGAGGTAAAAGTAATGCCAAAAAAGGGAGAGAAGAAGCTGAAATCTAATTAATTAGAAACAAAAAAAAAGTCATCTTAATGGCAGCTCTGAAGAAGTACACATTTAATTGGA